>CM037155.1:30397828-30557828 GCA_020921065.1 Vaccinium darrowii | reverse complement strand
AATGAATCAACGTCCCCAATGAAAGGGCTTTCAATACCCGATGGACTTCAAATTTGGTGAGGGTGATTAAAATAGCAAGACAAACAAAGTGAACGGTGTGGATCGTCAAAATTGTGTTGCGACTTGCGATCGTGTGGCTAGCGCATAATATAATCAAAATTATATACATATTAATATATTATATTATTATGTAATTAGAAAAATTCAAGTTTGACCTATCAATTTTTGTCCCCTCAAAAATTTCATTTTAATTATTCAAAAAAATATTTTTTATTTTTTTTCCTCATTTTCAAATAAAATTTAATTTATTTTATAAAAATGTTTTTCAAAATTTATATTTTTGTTATCAAAATTTAATTTTTATTTTCCCCCTAAGTTTTTTCATTTATGTTATTCAAAAATTCATTTTTTAATTTCCCTCATTTTTTTTCCTTATTATGGCATTTGGCAACTCAATTTATTTAATAAACATGTATTTTTTATTTATTATGTATTTATTTATTTATGGAAAGTCCATTTATTTAATTAAAATTTATTCAAAAATTTATTTTTATTTTCCCTTACTTTTTTTCTTATTATGGCAAGTCTATTTATTAAATTATAATTATTGTTCAAAAATTTATTTTTATTTTCCCTTATTTTTTTTCTTATTATGGCAAGTCTATTTATTAAATTATAATTATTATTCAAAAATTTATTTTTATTTTCCCTCATTTTTTCCCCTTATTATGGCAAGTCAAAATGACAAAATTCAACTTTTTTTTTATCTCTCTCTCTCTCTCTCTCTCTCTCTCTCTCTCTCTGTGATATATTATGTAAAAATTTAATTTTCACCGATCAATTCAAAAATCAAAATTGTCATTTTTATTATTCGAAAATTCATTTTTTATTTTCCGCGTTTTTCGAAATAAAATTAATTTTATTTTATAAAAATGTTCTTCCTCCGTCCGGATTTGTTGGTCCGTTTTAGGGAATCCAACTTTTTTTTTCATTAGATTTTAAGTTTGTTAGTTTCCAATTTTATCCTCAATCCCTCCATTTAATACTCCCTCCATTCCAATTTGATAGTCCACTACGAAACTACGTGCAATTTTCAAACCAAAAAATACTGTAGTTGCAAAAATTATTTTTTTTTATCAATATGGATCTTTTTTTATAGATCTAATTGAGAACTTTAATACGATGCAAAAAAATTCAAAAATGTAAACACATTATTTGAAAAAAAAAATAGTTTTTGTGTTGTTATTTTAAGTTTTAGAAAATGGGCAAAAAAGTAAATTTTTCATACTTTATGCTTTGACTTTTGAAAATGGACAAACATTTTAGGACTTGAAAAAGTATGTTTGTGGACTAACAAATCCGGACGGATGGAGACTTTTTTACTTATTTTTCTTATTCAAAATTAAATTTACTTTTCTTATTCAAAATTTTATTTTAATTTTCCCTCATTCTTTTCCTTATTATACCATGTCGTGCCCGTGCCACTTCCATTTCGTGCCCGTGTCGTGCTCTTCACATTTCCGTGTCGTGCCCGTGCTGTGACAGGCTAGGACCATGTCGTGTCAGGCTAGGACCGTGTCGTGCCCGTGACGTGCCAGACTAAGACCGCGTCGTGCCCGTGCCGTGCCTGATTAAGTCTGTGTAGTGCCGTGTCGTGTCACGTCAGGCCAACGATCGTGTCGTGCCTGGCTTAGACCATGTTGTGCCGTGTCGTGCCAGGTCAACTACCGTGCCGTGCCCGCTCAGACCGTGTCGTGCCTTGCCGTGCCCAACTTTTACTGTGCCCAAACCGTGCCCGTGCCGAAGTTTTTCGTGCCGTGTCGTGCCGGCAAGGCCCATTTGACAACTCTACTTTTCATAGTGGACAAGTATTTAGCAACGGAGAGAGTACTTCTCTTTGGTGATGACGTAAGTGTAGGAATAAATATATGGGAAAAACGGAATCTGGAATTTTTATTAATAAATCACAAACACATAAATAGGATACGGAATTGAAATTGAAAATAATACAAATAAACAAGAACATAAACGGTAATTGAACAAGGAAAATTCAAACCGAATCCCGTATTTCATACGGTCTCCTTAAAGCAAAATACGCCGCCTCACCGGATGGATGCTTGAGTATCTTCGGCGTCTGCTTCCTAGGATAAGACGGTTGCACAATTGCGACTGCACCTCACCGGAATTGCTCGGCGAACTAAACTGTGTCGTACTCTTTCACACAGAACAAGAACACGATTACAAAGGAATAGAGGAGTGTCGATTTTCAGTGTCTCGGTTTCTGAAACTTGGAGAGGAGATGCCAATATATAATGTTCATGGGGAGCCTTTGAATTTAATATGCGGAGCCTCTAAATTCAATATCCAAATGAATATGAAATTGAATTTCTTATAAAGGCAAATCAGTTTTTCCAAGGATGAATTTCCAACAGCCACAAAATTGAATTTGCTAATCAATTCCTCAATTGAATTCCCAAATCAAAACAGCCATGGCATGTTTAACATACAATTCAATTCCAATTTTAAACAGCCATGGAAATTGAATCAATGCTTCAATTCTAATATTGAATTTTCAATTCAAATGTTCTCACTAAGTGACCAATTACATGGGCAGACTTTAATCTAGCCCCATACGGAAAGTTTAGTCCATAAAAAATAAGGACTACTACAATCGACTTCGGTTGGCGACGCGCACGCCCCAAAGGGTCACATTATGAGACAATTTCTCATTCAATCCTTAATAATTTTGTTCATTATTTATATGGTTTAAACCCACTCGGACCCACCTCAAAAAGGTTATTGGGTCCCACTTTATTTTTTTTGGCTCAAAGTGCCAAAAAATATTATGAACAAAATGCCCCATTTCCAACAATCCCCCACATGAATGAAATTGGCGGAATAACGACGCGAAAACAATGGCGACACCAAATGACATTTGACTCGGAGAGAGAGTACAGCAGATAATTTCCATATAAGGATAGGTAGCTTTTGGCTTTGAACCTTCCTTTGTGAAGGTCTATCGAGTTTACTGGCTGGTCAGTGAACGTGATGTCTTGAACTGTTCTTCCGTTTGTGTAAACTAAGACAACAAACTTCACATGGAAACTTTTCCAAACAAAGTTTAGTTCTCATTATTGTGCTCGTTTCGGCCCTGAAACACCTGCCTGGTTCAGTGAGTATTTTTAGAGAATTTTGCCTTGTCGAATTCTCATAGAAGCGGCTCCACTTCTTACTCACATAGGTGACCTCTTAATTAAGAGTATCCTGCTATACCCTGCTTAGAATCCAAAAAATTCTAACGCATAAGAGTCATTAAAAGCTTTGCTTAACCTCTACTTTGCAGGCATCACTGTTTCACCATAGGAATGGGCAAGAGTATTGCACTCTTCAGTGACACTTTCTTATTACACGCAATTAGGTTGTCCCTTTGAACCTAGATCTTGGGATCTCCAGTCAACTAGGTTGGGTTTCCTTTGTGGTAATTTTAATGTTATCGGCTTTAGCCCCATTCCCCTCGATGATTTATTCAACAAGCTCTCTTTAATTAACCCTTTTGGTTATCGGATCCGTTTTATTGTTTTTGACTTTATATAGTCAATTGTAACAATCTCAATCTAGAGCTTTGCCATGAAGGCACCCCTCAAAACACCCCCACATTCGCGAGGCGCCCCCACATTTGTATTGTACTTGATAAGTTCTAGTCTACCATGCCACATTTGGAAGACTCAAATAAATAAGCAAAAGAAATTTATGCTTTATTTAATTAATAAACAAGGTAACAACTCGTAACATTGAGCCTAAACAGCCCTTGAGTACCCCTTTATTATAAATAACTTAGACTGCCCTTCAGTTAAGTGTCCCTTTCATCTTATGCTGTGAAGTGCGAATCAGAGTCGTCCCCCTCATGAGACTCCTGCTCAACCATGTTGGCTTGAGGCTGCTTATTCTTATACAGCTTTAGTTTGGCTTTGCAATCAGCTGCTCGGTGTCCATGCTTGTCACACCTAGAGCACTTGCCTTGAATTTGTGGTTTCTTAGCTATAGCCCCTTTTGGCCCAAGCTTGAACCCTTTGCTAAACTTCTTGTTAGCATTCTTCTTCTGATAGCCAGAAGACTGGCCATGTTCCACCACATTTGCCCTTGCCTCGTAGGAATTTTCCACCATCTTCTTCTTATTGTCCTCCTCAATACAGAGTCTGAGAAGGAGATCTTCAATACTCATTTCCTTTCGTTTGTGCTTCAGATAATTCTGAAAGTCTCTCCAACCACGAGGTAACTTTTCGATCATAACAGCCACTTGGAAAGCTTCTGGTAGATTCATACCTTCTGCATCTATCTCATGTAATATGAGTTGGAATTGTTGGATTTGATCCATCACAGCTTTTGAATCCACCATTTTGAAATCCAAGAACTGGCCAACAATGAACTTCTTTGACCCGGTGTCCTCAGACTTGTACTTCTTTTCCAGACACTCCCATAGTGCCTTAGCTGTTTTCTGCACACTATACACATTGTATAATGAGTCATGCAAACCATTCAGCACATGATTTCTACACAAGTAATCACCGGTAGTCCACTCATCTACTTTAATCCGCACGTTAGTGTCCTGCTCATTTTCGCTGACAACAGGAGGATCCTCCTTCAAGTACCTCGCAAGGTTCAAAGTTGTCACGTAGAATAGCATTTTTTGCTGCCACCTTTTGAAGTCCATACCGTTGAACTTCTCCGGTTTTTCACCATGATGCACCGCTGGCACTGTCAGAGCCAACATCACACCAACCGAGCTACTAGCTCCACTGTTCAAAGCGGTATTCACCTTGACAATATCGGTAGCACTTTCAGTTGCCATCTCTGAAATTAATATCAAACCCAATAAGAGATTCAAAAATATAATGAATCAGGAGAGAGTAGTAACTTATAACCGTTACACACTAAATTAAAAATTAATTAATGATCACCGTATTACCCATTTTAAACCGACATCTATTTACACCACTGGATTCTAAAAAACTCTCTATGTGAATCAATACCAATCAAAAGTAGTAGATGCCAGTTGGTGCAAGACTAAAACATGGAGTTATGAAATTCAAATCCCACTGACCACTAAATATGTAAATATGGTACTGACCTTTAAAAAATTGATAACCATGTGGAAGCTCATTAACAAAATGATTCCATTGTGTACTAGCTTCTAAAAATAAGTTGACCTATTTGTATAACCCACTGGTTGAAAAAAAAAATCCAATAACACTAATATCCACCGAATATAAATCAACCAATTAGAATAGTTAAAAAACTAAACGTACAAATGAGAATTACTAATTTAACACCCCACTGAGATTTTCAAATCTAAATTCTATGTGTATTGATCGTGATGAAACATATTAGAGCAATATGAGATGCACTGGATAATGCGTTAATGTAAAAGCAATAAGAAACCTCACTGATCTGGAACATGTCAAATCGAAGAACAATCTGGTCTTATTAGAACAAATGATCCTCAACCAAATCCGTAAACTGTTTAATTTTTTTTTTATTTCAAAATAAAAACAGAAACTGTTTTCCCAAAAGAAATAAATTATTTTGCTTTAAGATTGTAGGAATAAATATATGGGAAAAACGGAATCTGGAATTTTTATTAATAAATCACAAACACATAAACGGGATACGGTATTGAAATTGAAAATAATACAAATAAACAAGAACATAAACGGTAATTGAACAAGGAAAATTCAAACCGAATCCCGTATTTCATACGGTCTCCTTAAAGCAAAATACGCCGCCTCACTGGATGGATGCTTGAGTATCTTCGGCGTCTACTTCCCAGGATAAGACGGTTGCACAATTGCGGCTGCACCTCACCGGAATTGCTCGGCGAACTAAACTGTGTTGTACTCTCTCACACAGAACAAGAACACGATTACAAAGGAATAGAGGAGTGTCGATTTTCAGTGTCTCGGTTTCTGAAACTTGGAGAGGAGATGCCAATATATAATGTTCATGGGGAGCCTTTGATTTTAATATGGGGAGCCTCTAAATTCAATATCCAAATGAATATGAAATTGAATTTCTTATAAAGGCAAATCAGTTTTTCCAAGGATGAATTTCCAACAGCCACAAAATTGAATTTGCTAATCAATTCCTCAATTGAATTCCCAAATCAAAACAGCCGTGGCATGTTTAACATACAATTCAATTCCAATTTTAAACAGCCATGGAAATTGAATCAATGCTTCAATTCTAATATTGAATTTTCAATTCAAATGTTCTCACTAAGTGACCAATTACATGGGCAGACTTTAATCTAGCCCCATACGGAAAGTTTAGTCCATAAAAAATAAGGACTACTACAATCGACTTCGGTTGGCGACGCGCACGCCCCAAAGGGTCACATTATGAGACAATTTCTCATTCAATCCTTAATAATTTTGTTCATTATTTATATGGTTTAAACCCACTCGGACCCACCTCAAAAGGTTATTGGGTCCCACTTTATTTTTTTTGGCTCAAAGTGCCAAAAAATATTATGAACAAAATGCCCCATTTCCAACAGTAAGATCTAATTGTAAAACAAATAAAAACTGTGGATAATTTTATTTTTACTATATTTAAGATTAGTATACAGTAAGCCTCTTGAATCTTAGGATTTAGCCCAATAGTTGTGTAATGCTTCTTTGGGGTGTGACGTTTAGGTTCAACTCATGTGGACATGATTAGATTGGACCTCGTGGCTAGTAATCTAACTTATACTAACATACTAACATTAGTTAGTGAGGGGTGTTCCACTAAATAGTTTTTTCATAAACTAGTTTTTTCCTAAACTAGTTTTTTCCAAAAACTGAGACAGGTCATCCTCTCACAATACATCATATAAAAAGGTGTGAACACAAAAACCAAGGCAGAAACCGAGACAGGTCATCCTCTCACAATACATCGTATAAAAAGGTGCGAACACAAAAACCAAGGCGGTTTTAAAATAAAACTCTCTTAGTGGAACACCCCAAGTACTCTAAATGAATGAACTCTTTTTTGGGGCCAAATTATGTGTTGGAAAAAATATTTAACTCATTTAAACAAATTGTTGTCATACATTTGGTGTTTTGAGTGCAAAAATTTGTGGTACACTTTTTCCGAGTCAACTATGTTGGTAAAACCATACAAGGCGTGAGATAATTTATGTGTAGACAGTGTAGAAGTTTTTGTTTTATTCACGTGAATATTAACTATTTAGTTGGTTTCATAATTGGCTATGCCCCCTTCTGTTTCCTAAACCCGTGTCAATTCTTTCGTTTTGGTTTCTCATGTAACTCATGAGTGATGAATCGGGTAAACAATGGAGGTGCCGGAGTGGTTGTCGGGCATGACTGGTAATTGAAAATACTGCTCATACACATTGCCGTGTCAATGTTAGATGTATGATTAACACAATGAACCCATGCACCGTTTCGTGCATGTCAGTTTATATATATTTGCAAGATACACCCGACCGCCGAAATTGTTTTAGTTACTGCATTGGTTGATCACTTAATTCTTTTGTATTGATGTTTATAATTATTCTTTTATGTTGAAGAGTCCCGCCTCTTGGAACACAAGCAAGATATATATTGATGGATGTGTGATATTTTATTCTATTCGTAATGGGTGTGGGTTTTCAGAAGGTTGCAATGATCTTATTTGGTTTAATAATGAAGAAGATCACTTCTGTGGTGTTTAGTTGCTAACCGTTACCCATAAAGGAGATTTCGGATTATAGAATTTGAATGGGTGTGACTTTCTATGATATTACCGTATTTTGTTTGTGAAGAGGTGTCACCCTTGGGGTTAAATAAAAAGCGTGACCATTGAATTTGCATCAAGAGATGTGACCATTAAGTTCAAAATAAGGGATATGACTTTTGAGTTTACATCAAGAGATGTAACCGATTGATTCAAACTAAGAGATGTAAGAGATGTGACCGTTTGGCTCAAACTAAGGGATGTGACCATTGGTGAATAAAGAGATGTAGATGAAAAGGTGTAACCATTGGGGAAGTGGTGTAACCTTTGATTTGGCATTAAATCTAAGATTTAGAATATTTATATCTCTATAATCTTCTCGGATATTTTGTAGTTGGCAGACAACTACGCCCCACAGGATTTTTTTTTTTTAATAAAGTGTAATCGATTTTTATGTTATGGAGAGTATCTAACAAGCATGAAAGAGTACTTTAGAATGCATATTGCATTTAATATAAAGTCGTGGCAATTTTTCGAGTGGAAAATCGTGGAAGTTGAGTAAAGTGTTACTCGATATTGGGTGAGTTACTCAATGTGGGGGTTGTTTCTTACAAATGTGTATTGAAACACAAGAGATCCTAAATTCTGAATTGATTTCAGAATTGTGGGGGAAGCAATATGTATACTTTCCATAGAGTTAAACGGTTTGTTGCACTTGGAGCTTTTTCAACTGTACTTGGAAATTAAAGTATTATGATAAAGTATCCAATTTAAAGATTTAAAATCCAAGAGTGGATTTAATTTTATAATTGGAGTGCAACGGTGATTTGGAAATCCTAACGTGTATAGCATGGTCTACAATGGAGTCTGATCAACTCATTGCATTAGACAAAGGCTAATAAGTGAAGTGGCGAAACCATCTCTTAGAGGATGTTCCATTGTGGTTCAATTCTGTGCCAAGATTTATAATACAATGGCCATCGGAAGTTGAAAAGGCATAGAAGACCACGAAGAACGGTAAGTCTCGATATTGTAGACATGCACCGTTAAACATTTATTTTTGCTAAAGAATGAGTTAACGAAATAAATGTAGTGACACTTTTTGGTGGTCACAAGTATGTTTAAGTAAAATACAAGTATGAGTTAATAGTTGTGACTTTGATACCTGTCCGGACTTAAAACAATCATGTCAAACTATAGGTGAGTATGTGAATATTCTAGATTATCACATAATTGTGGGGGAAGTGGTGCTTTTATGCAAATAACTGAATTTTTGCAAGTAACTCATACGTGGCTTTTTAAAATTACTCATATGAGTAATTTAATTAAATCTGTGCCAAAGATTGCAGATTATTCTTTGATTGGTATTCATAAGTTTGACAATCATAGTTATAAAGGCACGTGATAGTATGGTAAGTCTTGACATGATACCATACACCACTTTGTTCTCAATTGAAATTAGCACCATTGAAGGTCAATAATGAAATACGGATCCGTTAACCAAATGGTTTTGACCAGAGAACAAATATCATCGAGGGGAATGAGTTTAAAACCTACCAATTAAAAGGCTCTATAACGGCAACCCAACCTAGCTGACTGGAGATCCCAAGATCTAGGTTCAACGGGACAACCGAGTTATATGAGACTTAGGAGTATCACTAAAGAGATATATCTCTCCAACTCATTCCTATGGTGAAACAGTGATGCCTGCAGCGATTTAGGTTAAGTTTTAACTTTTAATGATTCTTATATCTTGGTAAATCCAAGTGGGGTATATTGCAGGATACTCTTAATAAGAGATCACCTATGTGAGTGTGAAGTGGGCCGCTTCTATGAGAATTTTAAGGCTGAATTCTTAAAAAAACACTCTCTGAAACCAGTCGCGTGTTCCAGGGCCGAAATGGGCACAACCGTAAGAACCAACTGTGTTCGGGAAGATTCTGTGTGTTGACTATTGTCTTGGCTTACACAAACGGCTGAACAGTTCAAGACATCGCGTTCACTGGTTAGCTAGTAAGTCCGATAGTTATTCACAAGGCGAGGTTCAAAGCCAAAAGCTACCTAACCCCATGCAGGAAATTTCCACATGTACTCTCTCTCATTTGCATTGTTTTTGCATTGGTTATTGAGTCAATTTCATTCATGTGGGGGATTGTTGGAAAAAATATTTTAAATATAATATTTTATTTTAAATGTGAATGAAAGTTGATTTGATTTGGAGTTGCATCTTTTCATTAGCACCTGTTCGCTATGGACGGACGCGTCCTTTCGTGAACAGATGTGTCTCTTCAGCCTGTGACTATTCGTAGAGTCACCAGTTTGCCTATATATATGGCATCTTCTTTCATTTTAGTATGTTGTTAATTTTTCTACACTTTCATTGAGAGTCTTTTCATTTGAGAGAGTACAAACACAAGTTTGGTTCGCCTACCGAATAGATTGGAGTGCTACTTCCGTTCGGTGAAGATCAAGTAGTGCTGGGAGATAGACGTCCATGCAAACCGTAAGCACCGTAGCGGGGGCGAATCTGTCTTAAGTACAGAGTGTTAAACACTCGCCTTGATCATCATTTCGTTTCATTTATTTCCAGGTTTTTCATTCCGATTTTATTGCATTCGTATTTTTCGATTTTATCACAAAAGTAAACATATTTTCCAACATTATGCAGATAAATCAAATTTCATCTCTCTTTGGTTTTCAACAAAGAAAGAAATGAGTTTTAGATCCTTTAGCACAATATATAGATTTTGGTGCGAGCAAAAAATTAATTAGATTTCATATAGGGAGAATACACTTTGAAGCAACTATTGCTTAGATGCATATATTATTTTCTCTCACAATTGAGGAATCAATTTGAAAAAGATGTAAAGTTTGGGAATTCTCAATTTTTAATGTAAAGTTTGGAATCTCTCAATTTCTAATGTTGTGCCAATACCAAACCAAAGGGCCATTACCGTACCAAACAAACAGATGGTTGTCGCTATTGCACAACGAATTTTTCATTTTTTCCCTTGATCAGACCTATCTTATGTTTCGAGACCAAAAATGTTTTTAATGTGGATTTGGTTAGGGCAAAGAGATGCCATTTTGTTTGACTCGGATGTTGCGCTTTGTCTTTTCAAACTCGGATGTTGCATAATGTCGCATGGGTTGTTTTCTTTTGACATTTAAACCAATTATGTCGCATGTGAGTCTAATGTTTGATAAAAAAAAAAAGGGGCCCAATCTTTTAGGCCATAGTCACCGTTTCCGTTGTCCCTTTTGCTTCTTTCTTTTTTGCAATGCAGAGCGTCCAAAACCAGTTTGTGCACAGTGCGCACTTCGGATTGTTCTCTATAGCTCTTCTTACAACCGTTTTCCACACTTAAGGGTGAGGTGGGTCCCAGAGTTGTTGAAACAAATTTGAGATCACCTTACTAGGTATCGAACCTCTAAGTCTGAGTTGAAGACCATAAGATCGAATCTTTGGTCCTTGTTTGTACCTCTCTCCTCTTGTGCAATCGATGAACATATTAATTGTATTAAAAGTAGTCTAATTTTTTAGGGAAATGATTTTCACACCCCCCATTTTACAATCCATACTCCCTTTTTGTCTTTATTTTACATGAATTTACAATATTGCCCTTTTTCAATACACCTTTTTCATACATCCAAGGGTAATATCGTAAATTCATGAAGATAAAGACAAAAAAAGAGAGTAGATTGTAAAATGGGGGTGTGAAAATCATTTTCCATTCTTTAAAATAAGAAGAAAAACACTAAAATGTAGATATAACTATATTTGACAAGTTCTGAAAAGGTGTATATAATTATATATGATAACCAATATCTGGTAAACATAAATTTTTTACCATGTCAGTGTCCTCGATAAGCTTAAAAAATGGATCCTTTGCTTTGGGCCCAAAAAAGGCCAACATCAGGTATTAATTTGGTATATGGATACATTATGTAATTATATTACTCGATACTGGATGATCATGAGTTTTTTTCATAATTGACGATATCTTGACGAAGCATAAAATATGAACAATTTCGATTCGTAAAATATATCTAGAGAGGACCCTCAAATGTACAAACTGAACAGTCCAATCCCCTTAGAAATAAGAATCACAGTTCAAAGAATATTGCATTTACATTGCTTACGTCGAATGAGAAATCCATCTTCCAAATACCAGATATAATAACGACGCCATCTCTCTCTCTCTCTCTCTCTCGTCGGGGTAGAAGACAAACTCGCCTATTGGGTAGGAATAACTTTCTGAGTTTCCCTTCTCTTCTGAGTGGTGGCTAGCTCATGCATTAAATCTCTTGGATGTCCCATAATGCATCCCAGAATCAAGTCTCATTCCCCCTCCCCCATGTAATAGATTAGGAATTAGGAATGACAAATGATAAAAAAAAAAAAGAGTTTCCTATTTTTAGGAACGGTACTAAAAGTCACTTTTAGAATTTGTATAGAAAAGTAGAAAATTGTGACTTTTACCCAATTGGATAAAAGTCATAATTTTTATACTTTTTTTATTCCTCTCATTGAGGAGAACTAATTGGTCACAAAAGTTTAACACAAGACTAACTAATACGAATTTTTTTTAAATAAAGACGAAAGACAAATTTTAATATTGACTTTTTAGCAACGATACTAAAAATGGAAAACTCAGCCAAGTAGTCTGGAGCATTGTTACGTGGTGCTCCGGATTACTCCATATGTGTAATCTATACAGTTAGTCTTAGATCCCACAATAATGCATAATGTTGATTACCCCAGAGCGCATGTGACAGTGCTCCGGGAGCATTGAACAATTAGATCTTTGCAATTGTAGCCCTCCCTCACACAAACTTAGGGATGGGCATGGGGAGGTTATGGGTGGATACCACTACTTCCGTCCCCAATCTCCAAACCTATATCAATTCCCATCCCCTCCCCAATCTCCATAGGGGATTTCTTTTTAACCTTCATCCCCGCCCCAAAAGTTCACTCAACCTATTAAAAATGAGTACCAAAGAAGTTGTATTAGAATCCAAAGCTAATGACAAAAGTCATTCCCAAAAATAATTAAAACGTACCAAGTCATTCAAAGGTGCTATGTACTGCTGTTCTTGTTCTTGTTCTTTTTTTGTTTTTGGTTTCCAAGTAGATTAAAATTTCACTCAAAAGTGCCACATAAAACAAAAGCAAAGGAGAAAACCTTCCTTATACAACCAACCAATAAGTTATAACATATAACTCATCCAGGGGGTGGGGGGAGCTTATAAACTTATAATATAATATATAATATACCTGTATATGTGAACGAGGAGGCGAGGGGCGGGGATCGGGGAGGAGATTGACTATACCATCCCCTACTTGATCCCCGAAATTTTTTAAAAAAAATCTTCATACCCTACCCAATCCCCGAAAAAAAATCCCCGAATCCCCTACCCATTCGGGGAGGGACGGATTGGATCAGGGAGGGTCGGCCGAGATGGCCATCCCTACACAAAGTACTAGTCTTTTCGTAAGAAAGACAAAACATAACAAAAACTACTAGTCTCAAATAATAGGACTAGGGGGGGTGCTGTGCATCCCATGCACAACACCGTGTTGTGCAGCCATGGAGCGGTTGCCTGACACTTTTTCAATGATCGAAGAAAGACGGAACATAACAAAAACTACTAGTCTCAAATAATAGGACTAGGGGGGGTGTTGTGCATCCCATGCACAGTATCGTACTGTGCAGCCATGGAGCGACTGTCCGACACTTTTTCAATGATCGAAGATGTTCACCGCTTAGACTTCATCGCGTACTACAAGTGTGCCAAAAGTTAACTCGATCGGATATTTTTAAGTACATCATCGGAATACAAAATACTTTGAAAAGAAATGGAACACAAATGGACACAAACACTGGATCAAATCCACTTTTTCATGTTATTTGTGTTCCGATGAGAGACTTAAAGATGTCCGATCGAGTTGATTTTTGGCACACTTGTAGTACTTGACGAGGTTTACGCTGTGAACTTCTCTAATAGTCAGAAACATGCCGGCACGGCCACGCTGTGGGGCTGCACAGCACGGTGCTGTGCATGGGGAAGTATTCTCTTTTTTCTCCTCTCCATTATAAAATACATAGCTCGCTTTCCCTCAACACCGATTTATTATTGAGGCCACCTCAATTCACGCAAAAAACATGAAAATTAAGGCTCTGTTCAGTTGATAACAATGTTGTGTAGGAAAGTTAGTCATATGAAAAGTGAATTGAAGTGAAGTAAATGAAAAGAAAATCTATTTTCTTAGGAGTATTCTTCGACAAAGGAATTGTACAGAAAAATTAAAATGTAGTTGTTTATTTGCCAGGAAAAAGAAACTCACGGGAAACTTTTTTTTATCTTGATTCAATAGCTATTTCGAATAAAAGTAATTTTGAGAGCTATATATCTAGGCACAGAATCAATACATATGAATTGCTACTTTTGAATCATCAGGTGACTCTAAAATTAGCCATAAAAAAATATATAGTCTACTTTGGCTTAAAAAGCCAGTTGACTTTTTGTTTGTCTCTATTCAAATTTTTCATATCTATTTGTTTCGTGTTAAATTTTTGTGTATTATTGGTTTGTCTCAACAAAAGGAATAAGAGAAATAAAAAATAATGATAGAAACTCCATTTTTTTAAATAAAGATAAAGATAAGCCAAAAAGTTTTTTTTTTTTTTGCGTATTCTTTTGAAAAAAGACAAAGATAAGCCAAAAAAATGAATAAAAAAAATAAGCCAACTGGCTAGCTTATTTTCATGCTTAAAAGATAAATAGATAAGATAAAATTAAATTAATTTTTACCAATGGTGATTAATTGGTTGGTACAAACAAAACAAAAGACTAATAAAAATTAAAGACACACATCCATATAACCTATATATTGATTATATTGCATATATTTATAGTATAAAATAAAATAAAAAATAGAGAATTGTATGAAATCAGAGAAATGAAGTAGTGAGGGAGAACGTTGGCACAAAAAATTTAAGAATAGAGGGAGGTTAGAACTTTCTCGCGACGCTAAATTTCATATATTTTTGCAGGATCTATTTTAAGGAAAAGTGAGTCATGGTAGGAAATCTTTTTCAAGGATCCAGTCACTTTCCTAGTAACTGAACACTCCAAAACATTTGATCCGGTTCATCGGGGATACAATTCGCTGCCCTATGTATATAAGGTTTTCCAAAATATAAATAAGATTAAACCCCGGCCGTCACTATCTTTAGTTGGTGGATGATCCTTTTCTCCCCTCTCTATAACACTAAACATATCCCATGCCCGATCCCACAACAGAAAAATTCGGTAGAAAGCCAAGAGTTATGGTAGTGTTCTCCTCCTCTTCCTTTTGCTTTCACACCAAACTTAGCTATGGAAAAATCATCTAATACCCGATTGCTCCTCTCCGGTTTCTACTGCTGGGGCTGGGAATTCCTCACCGCCCTCTTGCTCTTCAGTTGCTGATTGATCGATCCAATTTATATAGTACGTACCACAGAATCCAATATATTTTGGTTTCGTTCGGAGCATAGTTTGTACGTAAATTTGGTGGCCGGGGGAGTCGAAAATGGTGAAGAGGTCGGTTCCGGCGCCGTTTCTCTCGAAGACGTATGAGTTGGTAGAGGATCGAAGCAGTGACGACGTGATATCGTGGAACGAGGAAGGTACAACGTTTGTGGTGTGGAAAACCGCGGATTTCGCCAGGGATTTGTTGCCCAAATACTTCAAGCACAGCAACTTCTCTAGCTTTGTTCGCCAACTTAATACCTACGTAAGTTCCTTTTCACTTCCTTTTAATTTTGTTTTCCTAAACTATTTATGTCAGAAATTCATATCTTTTAGTCATTTTATCTCCTTTGGTGTGTTTCATGATTGTGATTAATGTTTTGTTAGAAGGTTAAGGCGGATAAATAACTAATTTCAAATATTACTCCCTCCGTCACTTTTTAAATGTGTTGCTTGGTAATTTTAATTTTTTAAAGACACGTCATCTTTACACCTTTTGCATCAATTTTTTCCGAACTTTTATTTTCCATTTCCAAAATTATTCTCCACCTTTATCCATTAACTTTTTAAAAGAACAAAAAAATAGTTGTAGAAATTTTTACCCACTAGCTTTTCAAAATGAACATTTATTAAGGGTTAGCCCGAAATGGAATACTAGACTATTATAAAGGGATGGAAGAAGTAGTATGTTTGATGATTGTGTTTATATTTTTTGTTAGCAAACCAAGGTGAATAATGTTACTATTAGTTAGAAATTAAAATAAAATGATACTCACTCCGTCGTGTAAAAAATTAAATAAAATATTTGGAATAGGGAGTTAAATAATTTTGTATAGAAACAAAAAAAGGTCCAGTATAATTTTTTCAAATTTTTGCAGTTTTCAAAGACCTCAATTATAGTTTTTTTACTTGGTGCAAAATTTTAAAAATATTAAATACGTCTTTAATCTAGTTCCTTACTCTAAAAAAAGAAAATGATTATCGCCAATTGATTAAAATTATGAGATGAAGGGAGTAGTAAAAATCAATACTAATTATTTTATGCATATTTTCTTAAAATTAAATTTTCATCTTCGCTGTTCTTATTGAGGGTTTATGTTTCTTATGGGGTTTTTTTTTTTGTTTTGTCTTTCGTTATAACTAATCTAGTACATGGGGGATGGGGGAATGGGGTTCGATCCCGAAATGCAGTGTTGGACATCCAAGAGCTCTACCGCATGAATTAACCACCACTTGCATGTTTCTTATGGTTTAGCCAATATCAAAGATGAGAGATTTTTTATTTCAATCAACTTGCTTTTGTTTTGTAGTTACCAAAAATATGCTTTAAAAGATATAGTGTTGCTTTCTTTTTTAATCAATTTTTTAATACAGTTATAATCAGTTCAAGGTTTTTACGTTGTGTTTTGTTGAGTTTTGCTACTATTATCTAGTCTTATCTTTTGATCAAGAGTCAAAAGGAAGTTGGTAAAACAGTGAAGAACTGAATAAATTATAGATAAAAAGACATATATATTGTCAAAACGGAAAATGTAACCTCAAAAGAAAAGGAGAAATGATTTGTGTGTAACTTTTGTCAAAGAACTTAATTACCAGATTGTTTTGGGAAGGCGAATAGACTAATTAACCCAGACAAAGCGGGTAGGGTTGGTCATTTCCTCCGACCCGTTCGAATCCGATTCGATCCCCAATCCTAATGGATCGCCAATATGGAGATCTGTTTAGAGATTAGATAGGATATGGGGATTTTTTTTGAAAATGTTTGGGGATCGGGTAGGGGGTGGAGATAGGCATGCCTCCGCCCCGAATCCGCTCTGAATCTGCTCCCCGATCCATCCCCGCCCCATCCACGATCCACCCCATCCCTAAATCTCCGAATATAGGGGTCTATTCATGAGTTATGAAACTTTTGAGTCCCACTAAATTTTCTCCAAACACATGGGGTCACACTAAATTTTCTCCAAATATTTTATTATAATTGAACTTTGTAATACAATAAATGTGATTTTTAAATACATCTCAACTAGGTTGACATCTACTCAACTATCAATCCTTAAAATAAACACAGAAAAATGCAAATAAAACCAATATTTTTTCAATCGAGCCGTTGATTTTGTTGTTCCTATTGATGAAATCAATTGTGTAAATTTTCTTCTCGATCGAGTTTAGAAGGTTTGTCGATCGGGACCCAATTTGTGTTTTTTTAATGATACTTTCATCCGATTAAATGTCTACTAATATGCAATCCACTTAATTTTTTTCATGACCGATGGATACCTTAATATGCTATCTCGCTTGTGGTTCCTTTAATTTTCAAATTAGAAATCTAGTTGATACAACTTGAATGGAAGTTGGCAAACACTTACGCTTATACATGGATACCCTATCGTACCATGCCAATGATAAACGTACGGTGCCTGTGCCGGCCCGGCCCATTCGACACCTCTACTTGTAACTTGATTGTAGCATTTAATTTGTAATTGGGATTTTAGATTGTTAGCAATCTTTTTTTTTTTTTTTTAAATGATTGGATCCCCGAATCTCCGTGGGGATTCCCGTTCCCCATTTGGACCGGGGATGGAGGATGAAAATAAAGTCCCGCTGGAGATCGGGTAGGGGATGAATATGAGAAAGGGTTTAGGGATTGGGGGTGGAGATAGTACTCTCCGGCCCAATCTGTCCCCATGCTAGAGGTGCACACCGGCCCGGTAGCCCGCCCAACCCACCCCGGTCTTTTTAGGGCTTGGGATAAATATTCAAGCCCATAGGGCCGGACTGGGTTGAGATTTTAAGCCCGTTTACTAAATGGGCTGGGTTTGGAAAACTCCTCTAAAGCCCGGCCCGGCCCGATTTAAATAATACTTTATTTAAATACTACATATAGAGATTGATAGATATCGGAGAGTTCCATCTTTTTGAATATTTTAATTGCACTTTAATTTATAAGTCTATTTTTTATATTTTTGTAAAAACTTAGAACTTTAAATATATTATTATGGTTGTGAATTGTAATTGTGATCGTTATGGTTGATTAATTTATGTTTATAATACTATGATTTAATAAGATAAATGGACTTCTTAGACGGGTTTGGAAAATTAAAATTTTATTTGGGTTGGGCTTAGACAAATTAAATGAAGCCCGATTGTAAATGGGCCGGGCTTGGGAATGCACTAATTTCATTATTACAATATCTAGTATAAGTCCGGCCCGAACCCGGCCCAGCCCGGTGTATGTGCCCCCTACCCCATGCCTATCCCTAAAAGCGGGATTAGGTGAGGGCTACAATGGTAACTTTGTTTAATTAATCTGATTTTTTTGGGTGTAATAAATTAATCTGATTAATACTCAACGAAGGTAGGTACTAGGTACATCTCATCTGGTGAAATTTCTGGTCGTGACAGCAATGATAGTGGGCCTTCCCTCAGCAGTTAGGATGAGAGTCCACCTCCGATCTATTTAATTAATGATCAAACTTGTTCACTTTATTAAATTCGTCAAAATTATTAATTATTAATTATTAATTAATTAATTATGTCAAAATTATATTTATCGAATTGCTTTTAGGTCATGATTAAGTGCAATTATTTGGAAGAAATTAAACTCCGCACATGGGATAAAATCCACTTTTCATTAAGATAATGACACGAATCTCATTATTATAGTATAACATTTTACTAGAATGACCCGTGCTATGCATGGAGACATGATCTAATATAAATGTGTTATCTTATATATTTTCTCACAAAACCTATCGACAGATATAAAACCTGGAAAACAGATTGAGATTAGAAAAGTACAAAATATTTTCCTTTTCACAAAATTTATTCATAAACCCAAGTGATGTTCATGTTTTGACTCGATATTTTACAAAGTAATTGAAAATCGCACAATAACGAATTGAATTGAAATACTATTGGCTCCCATAGAAAAAAGAGAACACAAAAAACCTGAAAAATGTAAAAAGAGAACAAAAAAAAAAAACTGAAAATGTAAAAAGAAGCAAAGAACTACTTTCAAAGTGAGAATTTGAGAAATGATTCATGGCGTGCCTATTAGTTATTCACTTAATTTGTCAACATGTTCCCACCTATTTTTCTTGGTTTTGCATCGGGAATTGGTGTCTCTAAAGCCTATATCCCCTTCAATCCCACTTTGTTCCTGCTATTAAACCTTCTGTTCAAACATCTTCTGTATTTTACTCTATCTATATGTATTCCTCAATTCAGAATTGGCCACCACAAAATAATATCAAAAAAATATCAGGATGATAAACTGATTACTGAAGCAAAATCATATTTTCATGTATAGAAAAAAACAAATACAAACTATGAATATGGTTGTCTACTTACATGAAGGAAGAATGAAAAACTGTCAATGAAATTGTTGTTCAAGATCATGGTTTATCCCGTGGCTCACTCTTCTTGCTTTATATTAGTAGTCTTGATCGAACTCGAAATTTATTTCTACTAATCCGACTTTGGTCCATGCAAGCACCTTCTGTTTGTCACTACTACTAATCCATTCTTTTTGGCACTACTCGTAACTTCCTACATAACTATTCATTAATGTTAGAACTCTAGAAGAAATTTGTGTATACTTGAGATGAGCCTAAAAATAATTGATGCCAACTAAATGAAATTAGAAATCGGAATCCCAACTGAGTGCATAGGAGAAACATTCATGAAGAATTCCAAATTTCAAAAGGATAAAAATAGAACAGAGAAGAACACAATAGGAGAGACAACCCAATTTTTGGACAGCAAATTTCGTTTTAGAACTTTTATCAATTCTTTCCTTCTTTGTGACAGCACACTGAGTTAAGTTGTGAACACAACTTTTTTGCCCGAAAAAATATGAGCATATTAGGTAACGTTATAAGAGAAGTAGGATATATACTAATACCAAATTTCAAATTATGATCATTCCTACATTAACATGATTTTTTAAGTGTTTTTCATGTTTGAAATAAGTTATCCCACAAATCAAGGATTTCTTAATTAAGCAAATTCTTTAAAACAATTTAGAAAATATTAAGTAACTAATTGTGTGGGGCAATCAGTTTGTAGACTATCAAAATGAATCCGGAATGAGCCTAAAAAATAGCTGACTGCACCCCGTGAAGTTTCCTTCTCAACTACTGAAACTTTAGCTCCGTTTGAAAATGCACTTGCACACATTTATCTGTAGGTCCTCTCATACATGCAATGTGAGTGTTTCTCGCATTTTGTTTCTTTCCCTTACAATTCCGCGTTACGGTTATCAATAAAGTATATGAAAGCTACCGTATTTCAAAAGATTTAGGGGTTGTTCACCAATAAATTTTATCAAGATTTGATAAAATGTTAGATTTTTTAATGCAAAAATCTTCAAAAATCTAAAATTTTATCAAATCTTTTCATCAATTGATCTCGATAAAATCTATTGAAGAACAACCGCACTAGAATGATGATCCAAAAAATGTGAAAATAATGCTTCTATATTCACCTTGTAGCATATTTCTTTCCAGGGTTTTCGAAAGACTGTACCCGACAAATGGGAATTCGCCAATGAGAATTTCAAACGAGGCCAAAAAGAGCTCCTCACGGAGATACGACGCCGAAAGACTGTAACGTCAACCCCAGCAACCGAAAAACCTGTCGCCGTCGGTGGTGCTTCATCGCCGTCTGACTCCGGCGAGGATCTAGTTTCCAGTTCCACCTCATCGCCGGATCTGAAGAACGCCGGATCAGTGAGTGCGTTAGAAAAGGCACAACTCACCGACTTGTCCGATGAGAACAAGAAGCTGAAGAGAGAAAACGAGGTTTTAAGCACAGAGCTAGCACAGGCGAAGAAGCAGTGCGACGAGCTCATTAATTTTTTAAATGAATACGTAAAAGTAGCACCTAATCAGATCAATCGCATCATAAGGCAACGAAGAAGCTCCGGATCCACCTTTGCTGATGGATCAGGCGATGAGATTGACACTACTTCCGACGATGACGATTGCAGTGAGGGTAATGACGGGAAAAACAGGGGAGAAAAGAATGGAGAGGGTTTGAAACTGTTTGGGGTGTGGGTGAAAGGGAATGAGAAAAAAAGGGGTCGGGATGAGAAACCTGGTTTTGGAGGGGCCCCTCGGAAAGAAATGAAGACTGTTGAATTTGATGCTTCGTGGATGACCAGCAAGGTCTCTAATTGACCAATGCGCAGGTGCCACGGAAGCAAAAGGAAAGGGGTGTGTGGTAATCAAGGTTAGGTCGTGCCATTGGAAGAAATAATTTTCAACACTGCTACGTACCCAGAAAACACACCCGGGATATTGAAATGTCAATAGTGTGGTAGATAAAAAAAAACAATAATATAAATATGTGGTAATTTATGCGTAGTATCGATACTAGTAGAATGCAAGGTACAGTTTTCAGCCAAAAGATGTGAAAGCTGAAAAAATAAAAACAACTTTTTTGGAGAGTTGGTTTGATGTAGTTAGGTTTAGGAGGTCGCAAATGGCGTCTCTCAGCTCTTTTTTTTCTGCGTGTGCAGTTATGTGCATTTTAAAACTTCCCAATCTTTTTAAATTTAAGCACTGTAGATTTGGATTACAACCGTTATAGTTCTTGAATTTTTTCAATTTCTCGGATGAAGGTAGGATTCTAGTATGGGATGTGCAAATAAAAACAAAAAATCGTAAATATGAAATGCAACATTAATTTTTGTTCATACAAATTTGTAAAAATACCACCAAAACTGTTATTGTAAATAGTTCCGATCAATTTAATCATGTAATCAGGAAATACCAAACCAAACCAAATCATGTAATCACATAATTTTTTGCGTCTATATATCTCTTTCAAAAAGGAAAAATATAGCCTAGTTTACTTTATTTTTTTTTAGATGCACAAAATTTTAAGAGGGGAATATTAAATTCTAAAAAAAATGAATGGACGGTAATTAGATTTTTAAAAAAATATTGGGAAAACAAACTCTGTAATTTTGAAGTCTTTAAGCTTAACGTTGGGCAACCCCCGGATTTGAACTTTAGGAAAAAGGATATGCTCAGAGGTTGACGGATGGATCGGGTGATGGCGTTTGGTGGCAACAGGAGGTTGACGGAGGATGGGTCGGCGGTTGGCAGTGAAGTTCTTTAGGGTTTTGATCTTTTTGGGGCTTTATTGTAATATTGGTTTTGGCCCTATAGGTGTTTTGGGGGCATAGACCCAACAGGTGTTTTAATTTGTTCAACTTTGGCTAGAGCCCCCTCCCCTCTCCCCCCAACTTGATGTACCATTTATCAGGTCTTATTAATAAATTTGTTGCTGATCAACAAAAAAGAAAAATTATATGTTTGAACACACATACCGGATAGGGATCAAATAGTTTTTCTAATTTCTTCCTTAGCCGAGTGCGAGAGATTACCTTGTGTTGTGGAAATTCTTTGAAAGAAAATAATCAAATCTTGTCAAGGAGATCTTATTATTCTTCTTCTTCTTTTTTTGTTTTTTTTTCAATACCAGAATTCTATAGACCAAAAGGAGACGGCCTTTTGCAACTTTCGCCCCTATTTGGTATGCGAATAATTTAAATTGAAATTAAACTAAGAAAATAAAAATGATATTCTAGATGGAGATAGTTTACAAGGTCTTTATGACCAATAAATGACGGAATTATTGGATAATTGGTTTATATGGATCATTAGTTAATTGTACGTTATAGATTTGTGTGAAATTATTAGTTTTACTTCCCCACCTAACTACTCGGGGGTGAGAGGTAGGTCCTGGTGTAGAAGTTATAGACAGCTTTCGATACTTACTCAGGTCCATAGCCTTGCCTTCGGCATCCCCATCTGAAAATAGCTCGAACGCAGTTCCTCGTACATGATTTTTATCTGCACAGACCAGATCAAGCGGTCTGTCCTTGTTCAGTTTGATTCATGCCTCATCTACCTCCCCTTCAAGCAGTGCCGACTTTGCCATTAGGCAAGTAAAGCATAGGCCTCATGCCCCACTTTTATAAGGCCCCAATTTCTTTATAGCTATTATATATGTGTTCATGTATGAATACATTAAGTGTATTGGAAGAACTCTATAGTCAACTTAGGTCTAAAATACGAAACAAAAATTTAAAAACCTTTTCCAATGACTACATTTTTACTTATAGAATACTAGTAACAATATTTGCTAACTATTACTACTGCAAAATCAAGATTTACAAAATAAAAACAATAAAATCAAACGAAAGTTCAATAACGGGGTTTTCCAACAAAAATTAAGGAAAAACTCTCATCCTCTTTTAGCCTTTCTTTTTTATGGCCTTTTTGCCCTTGTTTAGAGTTGTTATTTTCGGCCATGCCCTCGTGCTTATTTATTTATTTTTTTTTCAGTGGGTCATTGTTGTCGTCGAGAAAAATGGTGCGTTTTTTGTACTTATTGGTTTGCATGTTCCCCTTAGGTGGGCCACACTAGACTTTGACATAATATACACTTGTTAATTTCTTAGCCATATGTTCTATTCTTTTTAGGGTTAGATTTGGATGTTAGTACAAGAAAACGCAACACTATTCTTCTCCTCCCCTTCTTCGGTTTGACAGAGGCTTTTTGCTGTTCTGCAACTTGAGGCGTTTCTCTTTCGAGGTATTAACGCAAATCTACCCCTATCAAGCAAGTTTGCCAATACTTCGTTGCTTCCTTTCCTACTTGTATTGACTCTTGAATCTGGAAATAATATCTAACCAATGGTGCTAATAATTAGATGTTGAAATTGTAACGCCCCAAAAATTGGGTACATTAATAAATTAATATTATAATTTATTTAAGTAGAAAGTCAACTTCATTAAAATTGCAAAGAAAACTTAATAAAAATTTTTAACGGAAAATTAGAAGTTAGCTAACTTATTACAACTTGAAATAAATAGAACTCTAACATTGTCTGAAAAACTTAAACATTTATTTAATCTTCGACTGAAATAATAGACAGAGCCATCTAGCTAAAGATCTACTGGTAAAGCCACGACTCCGCCACTTCATAACCTTCTTGCTGCTCCATTGCCTTGAAATCAACAAGTGACTCAAAAGTAGCACCGTAAGTGATAAAATTATAGTCAGTAGGACACCCAAAGCTACCCCATTACTAAAGGATGTTCATGGATATTTAATAGTAGTAAGAGCACAAAAAAAGGAGATTTAATAACATGGTCATTAAATACTAAACATTATAGATTTAACGAACGACACAGTCACAAGTTCAATTTTTATTTCATTGATCCTCAACACAGTCTTACTTATCGTCTTTCAATATGCACTTTTCTTCTCACAAATACACACATTATTCATCATCAGTTCCCACCCACAGTATACCTTAGACGCCCGATCACACAACCAAGCCACCTCGGGGTATACTGTGCATGGATCACGATTGATCACCCATTGGTCAATCTTTATACGGCATCTATTCCCACCCACAGTATACTTCAGGTGCTTAATCACACAACAAAGCTACCTTGGAGTATATTGCGCAAGGTTCACGATTGATCACCCATTGATCAATCTCTATCCGGCATCGATTCCCACCCACAGTATACTTCAGGTGCCCGATCACACAGCAAAGCTACCTCAAAGTATACAACTGCGCATGGCTCAAGAGACGCATGTCTGATAACATGTCCCACCCCACAATCTCGTTTCGATATTCATTAATTCTTTCCATCCATATAATTTACCAAATAATAAATATTACAGAATCATGGTTCGTACTTCAAAGCGGGCCTGCATATCACACAAGTCCAATAATTTAGCCCGATGACAAAAATAAGCTGTAAGTGGTAAATTCGTAATGATAGGATAGTCAACAATTTCAAACACTAAAAATAGTAAACTGCTTCCAAAAAATCACGAAACTTGACAGAAGTATAGGGTATCCAATTAGGAACAACTTTTGTGTTTTATATGAGGTCAAAATAGATTCGAAGACAGTTCAGTCTTGCTGTCCAGAAACAGCACTGAAACATTTCTTTAAAAATTCATATCTTTCTGTAAGTACCTCGGATCAGAATAAGTTCTATTATATGAAAGTTGCTTAAAATTTTGTAAGCTACAACTTTCGTGCTTTAAGTTTTTCATGAATCTGCCTCAAAATGACCAAAAACGCACAGATCAAAGGGCGGGATACACGTACTCATTTTTCATCGTGTAAACCATTTAAATTCCGATTTTTATATTATTAACTCGACTCCCTACAATATCATCATGCCTGGTCATAATGTACATCCTTTCGAAACATTAAAAACAATATTAAAATCACGAACACAACATCACTAAAGTAAAAGTGAAGTTTCAAGTGTCATACCTTTCATCCGAAGTGTTTAGCGTACTATGAATCATGAGGAGATTTAAGGTCATTAAACTTTTGAGTTTTTAGAATAAAAATCTGTGGGAGGAAGGGTATTATTTGTGAGAGAGAGTTATAAAAATTTAATGGCGAGATCAATAAATATTATTTATCGAAAAAGACGTTTACCGCACGAGAGGCAATGAACCGAGAGTGAGAGTTGGCGAGAGAGCTTGTGCTGCAAGTGGATGAAATGGGAAGGGAGTTACAATGTCGTGGGTGAAAGGGAGATGTAGAGAGAAAGGACTAAGGAAGGAGGAATTATTGAATAAGAAAAATATGAATAGGAAAGGAGTTAATGAATTAGGAAAAGAGAAAGGCAATGTGATGGGTTTATGGAAACTAAACAACTAGTGGCATTTTAAGAGGGAATAATTATACAAGGAAAGATTTGATTTGATTTGTTCTCCCAACCTAAGTTAGGAATAATGCAAATTAGGAAACACAACTAGGTAACTAACATATTAGGAACCAATATATATATTGTGTAACTAACATATTAGGAAACAAAATATATATATATATATATATATATATATATATATATATATATATATATATATATATATATCGGGGCGGTTCCATGGACACAACGAATAACACAACATTTGACACAACAATAATCGGAGCCCCACTCTTATAATCGGACCCGTTCAAATTGTTTAAAATATGTTTTTAAGATTACCTGTAAAAAATCAACTCATTTGGATATCGGTAAAGGCTTGATCAGTTCATTCAAATTTATCCAGTAAAATCTGACAGGAATCAACTAAATGAACTGATCAAGCCCTTACCGATATCCAAATGAGTTAATTTTTTACAGATAATCTTAAAACCATGTTTTAGATAAATTGAACGGCTCCGATCATTCGTGTGGGGTTTAAAAAAAAGAATTTGTGTCAAATGTTGTGTTATTCGTTGTGTTAATGGATATGGATATATATATATATATATATATATATATATATATATATATATATATATATATATATATATATATATAGGATAAACTTCCAATAAGGGTCCCTTATTGAAAAATACCATGCGGACCTAGCCTTTTTTGTGTTTCCGGACCAAATTTTGACGATCCGAACCGTTCATATAGCGTTTTTAACCAAAACTAATCGGATGAAGCCCTTCCGGGTATTTTTTTTGGACGAATCCTCGCGAAGGCCCTTAAAAATGCATTTTAAAAACATTGAACGGTTCGGATCGTTAAAACTTGGCTCGGAAAGGTGAGGTCCGCATTTTAACTTCAATAAGGGACCCTTATTGGAAGTTTATCCTATATAGAGTCCCCTTCCTATCCAAACTACCTTAACTTATTAAGTTACGGACCTAGAGGTATTTTTGACTTTTCGGACCAAATTTCGACGATCCGAACCGTTAGATGTGTTTAAAATGTGTTTTCAAGGTCCAACGCGAAGATTTGGCCAAAAAAAATACCCGGAGGGGCTTGATCGGGGCTGTTTTTCACAAAAACGCTACGTTTTAGCGTTTTTGTGAAAAACAGCCCCGATCAAGCCCCTCCGGGTATTTTTTTTGGCCAAATCTTCGCGTTGGACCTTGAAAACACATTTTAAACACATCTAACGGTTCGGATTTTCAAAAAAAAAATTGGGAAGGGGGAGGTCCGGAACTTAACAGGGTGCGGGAGTTTAGAGGGGAAGTTTGGTGTATATATATATATATATATATATATATATATATATATATATATATATATATATATATATATGTTTTTCTCGGATCAAGTCCTTCCCAGTATTTTTGACGATTTCTCGCGGGGACCGTTATAAACACGTTTTAAACACATTGGACGATTCGGATCATAAAAAGAATATCGGGAAGGTGGATCCCAGTCTAAAAAGTTCCTATCTTTAAGTGAAAAAGATAATGAATAGATTATTTAGGTGCAACTCTTCAACTAGCACAATGGCTTCGATGCCGTCCATACCAGACATAGAAACGAAGAAGAACATGAATATCAAGATTGTACTACAGTCTTAGGAAATTGGAATATACCAAAAGTCCCAGTAAAGGAAATTTATAAAACTAGTTTTTTATAAGATACTTTTAAGACCGATCAAGTAGCAAAAACTGTAGAACAAGTTTATGCAAAACAACAAGAACGATGTGTTCTTTTAAGTAAAGAGTTATAGTTAAAAAGCATTTAGAAAGAGGTTATAATTTTATTCATGTAGGCCTAGTACAGGTTGCAGTCAAACTCCTAACAAGAAGTGGACTTAATTCCTCAATACTGTTAGCTTTAAGAGATAGTAGATTCACAGTATATAGTGATAGTTTGTTAGGCTTAATGGAATCTAGTCTACACAATGGCCCAGTATATTTTAATTGTTTTTCCGATTTACCACTTAGTTTTAGAGAAAAATATCCTGAAAACTTTAACTTTAAATATTCAAACTGCCGGAGCAATTACAATTATGTTAGAAGGAAGGCACTCAATTGCTTTAACTTATCGTATTTATTACAAGTGTATGAAAACTAATTTAAATATTCATGCCTTCGTCAAAAGTCCAAAAGACAAAATTGTATTTATACAAAGTAGCACTGCTGATGCTAATGTACAAGTACCAAAAAGAATCCAATGGAATGATATCCAGTTGCCAACCAGTTGGCTTAGTAAAAATGAATGTTGTCCACAAAGAGTACAAAATGATACGGTAGATTTAGATTATATTCAACAATACTTAGGCGGCACAGTTAGAATTAGTTTTGATCAACAACGAGTCAACACTCCCCTTAAAATTAGAGAACTCAGCAGGTCTGAAAGTTCAACTAGTATACCTAGACAAGATAGAAATTTGCTAGATCCAAAAGTTAGGTTAAAAGGAATTGAAACAACCTCACAGGTTAGTAAACCATGTTACTCAACACCGTCAAAACTTGAGGATGAAGAAATATCCCAAGGATCACCAACCCAAACTGGTTTTGAGGAAATAACCCTTCATCCTGTAGATAAAAGTTTATTAACCATACTTAGAGCTTTTACGATAGATGTAGAAAAGTTGTTTCGAGAATTTAAATCACGAGATAATACAATAAAAAGAAGAGAATTTTGTAATAAATATAATCCTAGTCAAGTATCTCAGATAGAAAAAATTGGAGACAATTCATGAACGATACAAGAACAGAAATTCAATTTTTTGATTATTTGGAAAATTATTATAAGAAAGTTAACTCTATAACAAAAATTAGGTGGAGAACATCAGATAATAGTATGATTTCCGCTAGTCACCCTCCTTTAGATTCAATTCTTATTGATTACAAAGGATCGTCTATTACAGCATCCCCATTTAAGTTACCAAGTGAAGAAGCTGAATTTAAAAAAATAATGGAACAAAATAATTATACTAATTAGTGTCTTAAAATTATAAGTAAACAATTAGATAAAATAGAGACTAAAATTGATGAAGGGTCTCTTAGTAGTACTCTCTCTTCTAGTAAAACCATCGAAAAACCCCTTATACATATTCCTGAAAAAAGAATTAAGGCAATCGACACCACAAAAAATCAGAGCCAAAATATTGAACAAATTGAAGAATTCCTAGCTAAGTTAGCTGTTAAAAAAGATGCAACATCATCCCAAGTAGTAAAATTTAAACAAGAATCAACACCGTCTCAAGTTACAACAATTACAAAAGGGAAAAATCATAGCATAGATTCTAGTAGTCAAGATTCTGATACATCATCTGATGAAGAAATCACACAATTAGAAAAGCAATTATCCACCCAAGAAATTAATCGTATCTATAACCCTAAAACAAGTAAACCAAACCCTACAAGTCTTACAAAGAATTGGTACTCCCGTCCAACTCCCCCTGATCTTCAATATGAAGAACGAAATTTAGATAATCAATTTTCTGTTTCTTCAAATAAATCATACGAATGAATTATTGATGATTTAAGTGAACACCAAATATTAGAAAAATTAAATCATACGACAATGGTTGCTAATAGGTACTTAAGTAATTTGATCATACTCAACCAGAAATTGTTGACTTATTAACTTCTGGGTTCACCGGAATGTTAAAATCTTGGTGGGATAAATACTTCACTAGTGAGTCGCGTGAAGATATTCGAAATTCTATCCAATAGATGAAAATCGTTTCCCAATATTTAATGAAGGAATTGGTATGGGAGAACCTGGTGGAATATATATTTTAATATATACCATAATTAAACATTTTATCGGTACACCAAGTAAACCTTTAGAATACATGATCAACTAAGTAACCTGCATTGTCCAACACTAAGTGATTTTAGATGGTAGAAAGATGTTTTCACATCTAGGGTAATGCTCCAAGATGATTGTACTAAATCGTTTCGGAAAGAAAAATTCATTAATGGACTCCCTAATTTATTTGCTCATAAAATTAGAGATGTTCTTATTCAACCAACAGGAGTAATTGAATATGATCAGTTAACATATGGAGATAATATTAGTACTATTAAAAAAGAAGCGCTAAGAATGTGCATAGATATAAAAATTAGTAAATAAGCCCAAAAAGATAAAAATAAAGCTAAATACGAATAAGGAAATTTTTGTGAACAATATGGTCTACCTCCAGTAGCACCATCTAGAAGAAAGCACTAACAAATTAAGGATTTAAAAAAATAATAATAAGTATTCTAGAAAAAGTAAAAAATAATTATCCAATGGTAAATATTATCAAAAGCCTAAGTACCAACATAGTAAAACGCAATATTCAAAAAAAGAAATACGAAAAAAGTAATATTACATGTCACAACTGTGGCAAAAAAGGTCATTATAAAAATGAGTTTAAAGTTAAAGAGAAAATCAATCAATTAAAAATATCTGATACTGATAACAGACACATTAGAAATTTTTAGAATTGAAAATTTGAGTAATTCTAATAGTAATTCAGAAGAAGAAAAAATAAGTACTTCTTCAAGTTATCATTCCTTTAGTGACAATTCAAGTGAATAAAATTGGAATAGGATGCACTGATAATTGTTGTAAAAGAATAAATGAGCTGACTAAAGAATTACCAGAATAAGATTTATTAATTGATTTAATTTGTAAAATAGTGGATTTTGAGGTAAAACAACAATATGTTAAAAAATTCAAACAAATTTTAGTACAACAAAGTAAAAAACTCCAATATACCAAACCAATAGTAAGCCTTAATGCTACCATAGATAGATTTAGTAGAAAACAAAAAAAAGTCACTCTGCTAGATTTACAACATGAAATAAATCAAATTAAACAAGACATTATTAAGAAAAAAGAAAATGGTAAAAAATTAAAAGATAGTATAACCGTATTACAACTAAAAGAAAGTTTCAAAAAATTTGAAGAAGAAATGCTGTCACGCCCTAATTTTTATAAATAAATAAATAAATAAATTTATTCCTTACAATTAATAAGTCAAATGATAAAAATATTTCCATAAATCCTCCCATCGAGGGTTCCATTCAAAATGTACATCATTAATCCATTGGCAAATCAAGTATTTGGACACCCTTGCCCCAAAAGTGAAATCAAATATTATCCCATAAGTTATTACATAAGTCCAAATTGTCAAAAGATTGAATAACCAAAAGTTACATTGTCATTTATCAAAATACAAAACTTGAGATGGAAAAATATCTTCATGCATGCATAAGCTTCACATAATGCATCATTCCATAATCATCCGATCTCATGCTCCATGCCGTGTACCTGGGAAAGATAGGGTGAGCTCACTAGCTCGTAGGGAAACCATACTACAACCGCTAGGCATACAAATATGATGAGTGCACATGATATGAATTAACATGAGAAGAGATGATCAAGGAACATAACGGAGGCTGAGACAAGTAAGACGTGTCCAAGAAGTAACCACGTGTCCAAGTGACATCAAAAGTTTCCAAAAAGGTTTCAAGGTGTCCCAAAATACCCATTAGTTCATTAAGTTTGTCAAAATCACCCACAAGTATCACACATGCCCAAAATCGTGTCCAAGTATCCAAGGTTGCCAAAATATCTTATGTACCTCAAAACATTTCATTTCCAAGTACTCAACACCACCCAAGTTTCCATTTTTGTTTCACCAAGATCACCAAAGTTACTCACACAAGTTTAAAACCAACTCCACAAGTCCAGTTTCGACAAAACACAATAAATAGTCCAAAATCTCATTTCTCATTTCTTTCATTAAAGAAAAACATCATTTTCATTGGTACTAGGGATTTAATCCCTCTGCCGGGTTTCGTAGGCCCCGCGTGCCTTTGCTAGGTATTTATAGGCCCCGCCTGCCTCTGCCGGGTTCTATAGGCCCCGCCTGCCTCTGCCGAGTATTTATAGGTCTCGCATGCCTCTGCCGGGTTCCATAGGCCCCGCGTGCCTCTGCCGGGTTCCATAGGCCCCGCGTGCCTCTGCCGGGTTCCATAGGCTCCGCATGCCTTTATCAAAAATTTACCAAATGATGGCATTGGTATAAACACCTCATTATCACAAACAATTCATTAAAACTTTCATAACAAGTCCATTCTCAAATTTCATTTCACCGAAGTGCCCTTTCTTTTGAAATGCCACAATTTTCGCCAAAAGGGGCGACCAATCCACTATGCCTTGTGTCCGATATGTATAACGAATTGTCCAATAAAAACACGTGTCAAAGTCGTAGTTTAACGATTTCAAAATAGTTTTTGGGGTTACCACGTTACTATATATCAAGTATAAGAAGTTCCGGACGATTGGAGGTCAAACGGACGTCAAAGGGTGGCCGAAAACCACCCAGAAAATAGGGGCAGCAACATAGAAACAGGGACAGCAGCTGCCTTGTCCAGAAAATGGCAGATTTTCACCTCTAAGGTGTGGAATTTCAACCCAAAACACAAATGAGATAGTTTAGGCTCAAAATAGAGATGCTAGGCAACAATTAAACATGGAGGGAGGTCAATTCCACTCCCAATTTCATCAATCAATGACCAATTTCATAGATCACAAAATCAAAATGAGGAAAACCCACACAAAGAGGGGAAAACATGATTTTTCATGAAATTGAAGCCAAGAACAAGATATGTATAACAAATCACAAGTATATAACTAGAGGAGGTAGTAATTGTTTCCCTACCTCATGGGTTAAGCTCCAAATGTGTAGAAAATGCAAAACCCTAGGTTATGAAGCCCCCAAACCGAAATGCTTGATCTCCACGAAGAACTACAGTAAACCCGACTCCAATTGACGCGTAGAACGTGAAAATGGCCTTGGTTCTTGAGGTGGTTGAGTGAGGAGGGAGAGTTTTGAGCTTGGAGGAGTTGTTAATGGAGGAGAAGAGAGAGAGAGAGAGAGAGCCGATCGGGTGGAGAGGGAGGTGAGAGTGAAATGTTTTTAATTTTGCAAATCTTCCCCCACACACTACTAATATAATTTCCTTATTACACTACACACCCAAATGTAACTTGTGTATATAATATGTGACCACAATACTTATTTTCATAAACCAAACTTAAGTAAAGATTTTCTTTACTTTAATTTATTTATGAAAATAAGGAAGTACCCCCCATTTGGAAACAATGACATTTACAGAATTTTGAAATTCTAAATCACATCAAAATCTCATCCCCCCACTTTTAGTACAAAACCGAAAATGGGCACATTTTTCTCCGAAGAAAATGGGCGAAAGATGATTTTGCCTTACTCAAGAATAACTTCCGATTATACCATTTTGATTAGAAAAATCCAAGGAACAATTACCGGGACTTTTTATCGACCAAATCGAAACTTCTCGAAAAAGTGATTTTTCAAAAAATAATTAAATTTTCTGGGTCTTTACAAATACATAATCAGTCATCTGACGATTCTCCAGAATTAAATAGTAAAATTTTGCACAAAGATCACTCAAATAGTAATCACGAAGAAAATGTGCACCAGGAATGTAATCTAGAAAATAATAGATTAAATATAATAAATCAAATAAATATCCAAAACTGGCATGCTAAAATCAAGTTAATAATTAATGATTTTGAGATTGAAGTGACTGCCCTTATTGACACTGGAGCAGATTTAAACTGTATCCAAGAGAGTTTAATACCCCCTAGATATTATCAGAAAACAATTGAACAATTAAGTTTAGCAAATGGTAGTAGAATGCCTATTAAGTAGAAATTACCCAAAGTCTAGGTTTATCAAGATAAAGTCTGTTTTAAAATTTCATTTGTCGTAGTACAAAATCTGACTGATAAAATATTTTTAGGAGTACCTTTCATTTGTTTACGTTATCCTTTTACCACCAATAGTGAAGGAATCACCACTAAACCTTTTGGTCAAAAAGTAATTTTTAAATTTTTAGCAAAACCTGAGCAAGAAGAATTAAGACAATTAAAAAATTACTCCGTTTCCCAAGTAAAAATATTTACCCTACTAATATTCTGCTTGATTGTTTTACAGATGGCTTCAAACCAGTAGAAAATGACTTTCTGATGGATCATTCTACCAGTGATTCTTGATGGAACAAGTTCCAAGTTTAGAAAATTAAGTTATCTAGACTGCATTGATGAAACCAAACAATGTCTCTTAGACAACATCTGGAGTACGCGTGGGGATAATCAAAAGTTTTTAAATAGCCTAAATAGTTTAAGTATTTATTTTCATTAGCAAAATATTAAGCAGACTAGAGAAATTATTCCCTCCAGATCTTCAGGTGGAGTTTCTTTAAACCCATCTCCAACAAGTAGTTCAAATACTAACTCATCTTGCAAGCATTGCAAACCCATGCCTCGAAGTTATTGAATTTTAATTGATAGGTGCCAGCAACTTAAGGAAGAGGTTATTGCTTTACGTCAGCAGTTAAAAACAACAAAGGAAAAGCACCAGTTACAAATTTCCTTAATCTCTGTTGCCCCACTGGCAAAAGCAGAGAAAAAATAGTCATCCCCACTAGATGATGGTGAAAGCGTGAGTGTGTCTTTCCAAAAGAAAGCAAATAGGATTTTAGCTTTACCCAAGACTTTTATCCCTTATCCCTGAGTCAATTCCCCCCAAAATAGTCTTTGATATTCAACATTTAGCTAGACAAAAAGGTCACTACTTTCAAGAATTCCTGTTTGAAAGCCTAGTCAATCTTGCTAATCAAACAATTCTGGGTTTATTAATCACATGAGACACCCTCTACTACAAAAACCAAGATTGAGTAGAGTGTCCAAAAATTGACCCCCTTTGCAAAGAAATACCATTAAAGTGTATGGATTGCAAGTGTAATTTAATCTTCAGTATCCTCAAAGCCTGCATTGATCTTACAAATTTCCAAGACCTTTATTTAACCTGTAAAGGAGAAGAAGTTCAAATTACCCCAATGACCTTGCTAGACCAAGGATTCCTTAGACAGTTATTTATTACTTCCCCTGAGCAAACTAATAGAGTCACTAGAAAAATGGCAGTATGCATCTACAACATCTTCGCCAAGTATGGAGCATTGAGATGTCAAGTTTCAATAAGAAGTAAAATGCCTAAATGGATAGAATTTGGAAGCATAGTACCAGCACAACATGCTATGTACATCTCTGCAAATCGGCCATTCAACTGATTCAATGACCCAATTGAGTTAATAGGACATGGATTTCCCACTTGGATATGTTCTCAGTCAATCAGAAAGCAAATCCGACATCACCTTGCTTACTCAATAGCAAGCCACCTTGGAGATGTTGATGAACCCCTATTTGGAAATAGTATTCCTAAATTAATTTATGAAGACCCAATTCAGAAAATTAGGTCCATTGATTATATTCAAGAAGTCCCATTCATTTTTTATACCAGATATAAAAGGTTGGTGGAGTACTATCACAGTTGGATAGATGTCCATGAATTATCAGATCAAGAAGATTTTGCACAAAAAGATGATGGGCAAGATTTTTGGGCACAATTAGTCATTAGGAGAAATGCACAGCATTGACAATATAATGGAGTATTGAAATCAACACCAAGTCAAGATGAAAATCATGAGGATCACCGAAAGTAAAGAAAAGCAGTTTTGGCCTTTAGGCAAAAATCCAAAAGGAGTATCTGCTTTTAAGTCACCACTCAGTCACCTCTCCACCGAAAGTGAAGACAACATCTACTTTCAGTCAAGTCTCAACCAAAAGCTAGAGAAAAATTACCCCTTTAGTCCAAAGTAAAATATTTTTAGTTCACATGGCTTAGTCATCCCGCACTTGTAAAATAATTGTAGTCTTAGGACCTTGGTTATAAAAGGATCCTCCTAGTTTGTAATAGGCAGAGTTAGTGCAAGAGTGAGTCTGTGAATCTGTCTTTCATTCTCTCTCAATTCTCTCAATTCCCCAATGAAAGCTCTTTGAGCAAAGTCATTGTTCCTCACCCACTACTTGTAATTTCTACCACCATGTGCTCCGATTCAAAGTTATAAATCAAGTCACCAAAATTGAAGTTAGCGTCTATTTTCCTTTACTCTAAGTCAATTTTTAATACTATTGAAGTACTACAGTAAATGTGAATAGTGAGAATAGTACTCAAATAGTGGTGAATAGTGATAAATTGTATATATATATACACACACAATTTCCATCCTATCAGGTCTCCCGAAATTTAGAAAATCCGGACCAAATGCTCTTTGCCATTGGATTAGATCCAACGGCTTAGGAAATAAAGTGGAGTTTGCGGGTCAAACGCGGGTTAAAAGGTTCTCGGGTTGACACAAGCGGGTCATACTTACATCTAGATCCTAACCCATCCCCCTCATTTTCGTTTTGAATGCAGAGCTTAGAGAGAGAGAGAGAGAGAGAGAGAGAGAAGGCGACCTCGAAGGCGATCGAACCCAGAACAATGTAATTTTTCTAGTAAGGACCTCCCGTAAATAAGAAAAAATGTAATTTTTTCGCGTTAAAAATTGTTTTGGGGAAATCCGAACCATCCAATGTGTTCAAAATGTGTTTTTAAGGGTCCACGTGGAAAATCTTCAAAAAAAAAAAAAAACCGGGAAGGGCTTGATCCAATCAGTTTTTCGCAAAAACTGTAAAATTCCGCGTGGACCATTGACAACACCTTCTGAACACATTGGATGGTTTGGATCGACTAAAAAATGCTCTGATCACGGAGATCCGGAAGTCCAGATAGGAAGTGAAACCTATATATATACACATCGGTGATCCAGTCAAGGATCCCGGATTGAAGAATTTTTGGTGTTTTGAAGGTTTTAAAAATTGTTTTTGCATAATCCGAACCATCGAATGTGTTTAGAACGTGTTTTTAATGGTCCCCGCGAGAAATCATAAAAAAAAATGACCGGGAAGGGCTTGATCCGAGCAGTTTTTCACAAAAATTGTACATATACAGTTTTATGAAAAACTGCTTAGATCAAGCCCTTCTTGGTATTTTTTTTGGATGATTTCTCACGGGGACCCTTGAAAACACGTTTTAAACACATTGGACGCTTCAGATCATGAAAATTTGGTCCGGAACTATGAGTCTCGGACTTAGGGATCCCGGACTAGATCGGGACTCTATATATACATATACATATACGTCACGGATCCTATCAAGGATCCCGGATTGGAGGTTTTTCGGTGTTTTGATGCTTTTAAAAATTATTTTTGGAAAATCCGAACCATCCAATGTCTTCAAAAGGTGTTTTCAAGGGTCCCCGCAAGAAATCATAAAAAAAAAATATCCGGAAGGGCTTGATCCAAGCAGTTTTTCGCAAAAACTGCATATTTACAGTTGTGCGAAAAACTGTTTGGATCAAGCCCTTCCCGGTATTTTTTTTTTTGAAGATTTCCCGTGTGGACCCTTAAAAACACGAAAACACCTTCTGAACACATTGGACGGTTCGGATCGTCAAAAAAATATCGGGAAGGTGGAGTCCCGGATCCGGGATTCCCGGACTAGATATATATATGTATATATATCCAAATTAGTGAAATATAAATGTATATATATATATTTACATATCAAAATTAATGAAATAATTGGTAAATTTATAGACTTTACAGAAATGATGAACAACACTTAATTCTCACCTATTGCAACCATTTTCTTGGTTGTGCCAGAAAAGAATTTCACTTAACTTTAGAAAGAAACTTATTTATTTTTGATATCGCCGGTGTCTAGATAAGCATACACACATCTCAAATAATTATGGGGATCAATCCCATTGCCCATTAGCATGATCTCAATAGAAGCAAAAAAAAAAAAAAAAAGTTTCGTATGAACTAGGCCCCAAAGTTGATAACAATGGAGATGTTTCAAATCTGAGATATTTAAAAGGAATTCCTTGTCATCTAACGCAAGTACCATTGAGTAATTTGCATCTCTGTCTTGTTTGCAGCCATTCAAACTACGAAGGTAGGAGAACGGGAAATTGTCATTCTAAAGTGAGAAATTGCACCCATGCACTTTAGGTTCTATTCAATTGTCAAGAGTAGTGTGAATGTACTCTCAGAAAAAGGTGAAGTCAATGGAAAAAAATAGTTTTTCTTTTTGTATTCAGTTGACAAAGAATTTTACATAAAACTTAAATTTCTTCACTTTTATAAAATCTATTTTTCAAGAAAATGGTTCCAAATGGCAAATTGAACTTGTTGGTCCCATCACTGTTTTGCTGACAAAACGCTACATATATTACTGGAAAATTAAATTTTTCATCATTTTCAATCCTTAGGTACAATCAAACGGGCATTAAGTTCATCCAAAATTAGAAACTAGAGGATTTTTGAAATCAGCCCAGCCCTTTGCCCAATCCAAATTATAAACTGCAGGATTTTTGGACTCCATGCTACTGGATAGTTGGAACACTGACCAGGAGGCCCGATAAACGTTCCCCATAAGTAAGCCTCATCATTTGGCCCATTGACCCGCAGCCCGCTAGGCCCAAATGGCTTTTGCCTGACCCGAGCCCGCCACTAGCGTAGCCCGACTTTTCCATGGGTGGCCTGGGCTTGGGCCTAAGACTTTTAGCTCCACCCCGCTGGCCTGCCCTTCAGCACAGCCCGCCAGCCCGAGATACCAGCCCGCTCGGTAGCTGGTACGTTGATACACCCATGTATGTATACACTTGATTACATTCCTTTGGTTTGGACAAAAGTGTTGCAATTGGACATGAAAAAAGTGAAATTCAACTCCCAAAGACAGCTGGAACTCAAAAAACTCAAAAGATAGGTAGCCCAGTACACTGATAAACCCATGTATGTATACACTTGATTACAAACAATTGGGGTTGAGTAGTACAAATGATTGACAAGTGTGTAGCTGCCAACCTAGTTAGGATGTACATATTTTGTAGCGATGCAATCTCTCACCTCCCTCTTTGTGTAATATAATATATGCATTTCTAATTTGAATGGTTAAAATATTATTTCTCTTCATGTTTCAATTAGTAAAGTATTCTGGAAAAAAAAAAAAAAAAAAAGAATGTCTCTACTTTAATTTAAAACAAAAAACAAGAGATGGAAAAAAAAGAAAAAGAAAAAAGGTATAAAATAAAAAAGTTAGTTGCGGCCTTGCTAGAACTAATGTGAATAAAACTTGTTAGAACTAACCTGAATAGCATGAATAAAACGTGAATAAAACTAAGTTAGGCCCAGGCACCAGCTAGACTTTTAGCTCACTCAAATTTCGGCGCGCCCAAAATGGTTAGAAAGGTATAAAATCAGCCTAGCTTGCCCGCTTGCCTGAAGGCTGGCCTGCAAGCCCTCTCGAGCTAAGACCGTGGGCTTCATCTTGTTGATATGGCCCGGCCCGTCAAGAAAGAAAAGCCCGCCCGGGCCGCGTGCAAGGTTGGGCTGCAACTTCGTGGGCTGGGCCCGATGATGACCCTTTCCCATAAGGCTCAGAGTGCTTTCCCAAAATTCGGTGAGTGTTGAGAGAGAGGGAGAAATTCCCGGGGACATATCTCATCGAGAAGATCATCGGGCCGAGCCATGGTATGTCTCTTTAAACCCCTAGTTTTGCTTTGCATTCATCATCATCTGTATAATAGTTTCATACATAATAATTAAATTCTGCTCAAAATTAGGTTTCACTTCTATAGTTCCTTTGTAGGATCTGATCCTGTTTTGATCCTGATTGTTGTGCTCTGTTAATTTATGATCAGAGTTTAGGCCGCTGTTTTGGTGATAATTGCACCTTTAGGTGTTTCATTTGGTAATAGGTTCAGCCCATGAATACGGTCATTTTCATGTAAATTAGGCTACTTGGAATAGCATGTAGAATCAATTTCAAGGGTTAAATTTGCGGTTGAGGATCTTGTAATTTTGCAAATAGAAGGTTGTCCTTTGCTTGATTAAAGACGAAGGAAAAGGGCAAATCAATCGGAGACCTCAATGAATATCTAACCTCATACTAGTTATCCTGTGACCCTATCCTGTTCAGTTTAGTTCGAATGTAATATACCTTGGAATTCAGGTTCATTCCATGTCAAAAGTTAATCTCTATTTGGAAATGTGGCAATGTAAAACCTTGAGAGCTTGAGAGATCATTTGGTTGTTAATCACTTAGAGTACATTGCGCGTTAAACCAATTAATGATAGCTTCTTTAAATTAGATGACTTAATATGTTCAGCCATACACTCCAATATGTCTAATTACTGAAATGAAAACGTGAAACTTGTTCCGTTTTGAGCACTAATCTTCTAATCTAACCGTAGTTGATTCACGATATTTTTGTTCGACTCCAAACTCGTTTACGAAAGTGCAGATTTTGAATTTGTTATTTCCTATTGAAATTATCAAATTTGCATCACAAAACTACTCCTAGCAACTACATAAATTTTGAGGTGAACTAAAGCTAATGTAGTTTTACATTGACTTAAGGTGGCTTTATTTTTGCCGTGATCATGAGGCTTAGACATTATGGTCATCGGGGATATAAAGTAAACCCGTTGGTTCAACATCGAGCCCGCTCTTGCCTGCTCTATTGATCATATTATTGTTCCTGGGTTCCATCCTAATTTCATTCGTCAGATTGCTTTGATTATCAAAGTAATTGTAAAATGGGCAGCCTATCCCATACTCTGATAAGCCATATTCGGGCTTTATTCTACTTGGATAAGTTAAGAGTAGTCAAATTAAAAAGTTTTGTGAGAAATGAACGATAAGATATGAAGCACTGACACTCCTAGAGGTCGCCGTGTCCGCTTGTCGGACACGGGGAAATGCGAGGGAAATGCAATGACACTCCTAGAGGTCACCATATTCGCTTGTTGGGCACAGTTACTTGCAGGGGACAAACCTAATACGTATGGGACACACTAATTTTAATTAATTTTTCGAGGGGGACACTCGGGGGACACGTATGGTACGAGGCTAGCGACTTTTTTTTTTTTTTTCCGGGAAACAATGTTATTTATCAAATGCGGGTTATATTGTAATTAAACCTTATATAAGCAATCCTAAAAGATCGATAGAAGACTACAATTAGTCTACTAAAGGAGAAAACCCTAGATCGACATCAAGTTCTCTCTCTCTCTCTCTCTCTCTCTCTCTCTCTCTCACACACACACACACACACACACACTATGTATATATATTTATGTATGTCATTGTATTTATCAACAAGGTTCTAAAAGTCGCTATGCGCTAGTTGGGAAGTCGAGGACTACCTAGCGCCCAGGCCGATTAATCGGTGCCTGGTTCTTAGTCGGATTTCTATTTTTTTGTTTTTCCTCCCTGAGTTTTGAGTAAGAAGTTCAACACAAGTAGAACAAAATATTAGGTAACATCCAAAAGAAGAGCCATTAGTAGTTCGATACTAGCCCTACACATACAATTTATGATCTTTTTCTTGCAATTTCTCAAAAATTGACTTTTCTATACACATACAATTTATGAATGGAGAGAGAGACAGAGAGAGAGGGGTGTAATCGATTCGGTTTTTGGCATTTTCCCAGACTTAATTGAATATTTCGGTTTCTAAATATATGTAAAACAAAACCAAAACGTTTGATATTTGATTTGGTTTTTTCGGTTTATATAAAAAATGTTAATTGGGCCAGGATCACTAGATTTTTTTTTTCCTTTCTATTATTGGGCCAAAAGATTCACAAACTTATGGGTAGTAAGGGTAAGACATTCGTTTTTTTGGGTACCCTATCTATATATGTATATATAATATCTTACAAAAATGATCCATGGAGGGATCCCTCATGGATCAGGGTCGAATCTCAATGATCCGAACCGCTTAATGTGCCCATTTTTTTAGAATTCCCGTATCTGTGTCTATTTCCGTGCTACAAAAATGATAAGTGACCATCATTTTCCAAGATCTTATACTCCCTCCGTCCCATTTTAATTCCCCTACAAAAAGAGATGCAATTTCCGGATAAAAAATAAAGTACTTCCACACATGATTTTTCGATTCCAGCCGGTACTGTGCACTACATCGCCATTTGTTAATTTGAAGTCCATTATGTGATACTACATTTTGTTGCGAATGAAAGTTTATAATATGATGATGATGATGATGATGATGATGAATTGGATAGTAGGGGGAAAAGTATCGATGTATATCTATCATACTCATAGCGCTAAATTCAAAACGCTAGCCGGTATTTGATTGGGTACCCGTACATACCATACCATTAGAAAAACCGGAATCCAATTTGCTACCGTATTCAAAACCTTGGTGCATACACGCCGATGCAAGTTAGTTCCAATCCCCTTACGTTCTTCTAAGTATGACAGGTTTTGTAACGACTCTCGTCAGCTTGACCTGCCAACTCTTGGCCTAACCACGTGGCTCAAAGGGTTAATCTCAAGTTATACAGTAGCTGGTGGTGGAATGTTACATATAATTTTCATTTCCCACATCCTTCCGATGTGGAACTGATATGTCCCCAAGGTGGACTCTCACAATCTCCCCCATTTAGGATCGCAACGTACTCTTTACGCCTCGTGGTGCATCACTTATAAAGCGATGCAAGACAAGTACCTGCTTAAACACGTCAAGCTTCTCAAGCTCGTCTCATGTGGGACCCGCCCAAGTGTGAGAAGCACCTCAAGCTCCTGACTTGTCGGGCCCACCCAAGCACGTCTCCTTGCGGGACCTGCCTCACTTCTAGTTGATGCAAGCTTTGATACCACCTATAACGACCCGCGCCAGTTTACCTTCTAACTCTTGGCCTAATCACGTGGTTCAAAAGGTTAACCTCAAGTTATACAGTAGCTGGTGAGTAAACGTTATATATCAATTTCATTTCCCACATCCTTCCGATGTGCGTCTAACATGCCCCCAAGGTGGGCTCTCACAGGTTTTCCTCATTTTGTTGGGTTTCCCTTACCTGGTCATTTGATTAGATACTTGTTTTAAGCTTTCTAGGGTGTATTCCTGTATCCTAAAGCCTTTCATTGAATTTTGGTACCTCATCAGGCAAGTCTGTATAAAAGTGCAACTAGGAAAGATAAACCTAGAGGACGTCATCATGGGTTAACTCAGCAGAAGAAGCAAGAGATAAAGGAAGCATTTGAACTTTTTGACACTGATGGCTCAGGTATTGAGTTGTTCTTTTTTCGTGCAAGAGAACTGATTTGTGTCTGACACTTTTTGTAATTTATTGCATTTCACTTGTGTCATCTAGGCACTATTGACGCAAAAGAGCTGAATGTTGCGATGAGGTATTGATATCTGGTATTGAGCATTACTGGCTTTTAGGTTGATTGGACTGCAAATGTTGGAGCTTATATTATTTCTTTTCAGGGCGCTTGGTTTTGAAATGACTGAGGAGGTACTTTTTAATTGCTTACATCTCAACTTGATGTACTCCCAGTTTAGAATATGTTTCTTAACATCATCCCTTATTGTTACTAAGTGAGAATTGAGGAGGCACCTGCCTAGTTGAATCATAAATCCCTCCTCTCTCTCTCTCTCTCTCTCTCTCTCTCTCTCTCTTACATCTCAACTTGATGGACTCCCAGTTTAGAATATGTTTCTTAACATCATCCCTTATTGTTACTAAGTGAGAATTGAGGAGGCACCTGCCTGCTTAACTCTCTCTCTCTCTCTCTCTCTCTCTCGCAATATTTCATTTAGTTGCGAGCTGTTGCTCTTATGGAATGAATGAAAAGTGTGGGACTTTCGACTGTGTGCATGCACATTTGCTTGTGTTTATAATATGTAACTCTTTTTTAAACCTTACATCCGATCCTTCAATTGCACTAATTTTTACCTCAGTTCCTGCTCTCTGAAGTTAGACATGCTTTAAGCAAAAAAAAAAGTCAGTTTTGTTTTTTGAGAAGTAAAAGAAATGCACATTTTTAGATTGTAATTTTAACAGCTAATGTAATTACGAGCTTTCTGTCCAGTACTGCTTCTTTTAGTAGAGCTTTTCTTGTCAATAGAAGCCGGGCACATGCGATGCATGTGAAAGTCGAGTTTTAAGATTACATCTACAAATGACATGATGCTAGCTATTATAGTATGAAGCAAAACAGTGAATTGAAAGGGGAAAACAAGAAAATTAAAACACCTTGAATAGGATAAAATCTGACCATTTTTTTCATCTCCGGACCCAACAATATCTTATGCAATTAGATAGAGAAAATGGGCGGGAGTCTGAATAGTGATCATGCACAATAACATGGAACTTTGAAGACGAAACATGGGATTATTTGCTCATCCGTAGTGTCATCTGGACTTCTGCTTTCTCTCCATATTGTGGGCCGTGAAGAGGGATTGTGAACACAAACATAGAAAGTGGGCAACTGCAGCAGTTACTAACTGAAATGTGGTTTTATATTTTAACCCTTGGTAGTTTCTTTTTTTTATTATCGGAATGCATGGGTCACTGTGATTGGAAAATACACTGTTTCATTAGAGGGCAATTTCGGTAGGATCAAAAGTCTACAATCTCTCAAAAAAAGAGGACACCAAAGAGGGTTCTCCCTTTCGACATTAGAATAGATGGAGCCTTAGCCTAAGTAATGAGATGAATTCATTGGAAATTGGGCTGATTAGTCTGAGATAGGTCATCGCACATCAAGTCTTAAAATGGATGGCAGATTATGATTTCCCAATCCTATGTATGGAATGTTAAGCAATAGAATTGTCTAATTATACGGATGAGTCTTGGAAATCAACATTGGTTATCTTGTTAAGTGCTAACTTGATGGTTCTTTTGAAAGATGTTCGCCTCTTTTCGATTGTTTTCCCTTCACTTGGATGCGAAAAATGAAAATCTAGGCGTAGTGCCCAATTTCTTGTAATTGTTTTGCATCTCTTCTCTTTTATGGATCTGTTCTCTGTTTCATGTCTTTCGTAATGATTTGCTACGCTTTTTGTACTTATTGTCCTTCCAACTTTTTTCTGTGTATGATGTTCTTGTTCCTACATATGAAGGCACAAATTTTAATCTCAGTACGGGCTCTACGGACATGATTAACCTTAAAAGATGGGATAATTTATGGTTTTTGCTGGTTGGTTTTCTTGATAAGAACAAAGTGCGTACTCTCATGTCTCAACTCTTTGTTCATAATTTGGTGCTTAATCCAATATTTCGAAAGTGATAATGTAAATTGTGACTGCTAGCTTACATCTTATTTCAAATTAATTATGCAGCAAATTAGACAAATGATTGCTGACGTAGACAAGGATGGCAGTGGTGCAATTGACTTTGATGAATTTGTGCACATGATGACAGCCAAGATTGGAGAAAGGGACAGCAAAGAAGAGCTCATGAAAGCCTTCCACATTATTGACCAAGATAAGAATGTAAAACACTTATTATGCACCCCATTTTTTGTCATTGGTTTATGGAAAGTGGTTTTATGTCATTTGAGTATAGGGAAAGATATCTGCCCCAGACATTCAGCGAATTGCAAAGGAGCTTGGCGAGAACTTCACTGACAAGGAGATTCAAGAGATGATTGAGGAAGCAGACCGTGATCGTAAGTCTTTCTTTTTCTTGGTTTTGTTTTCAGTTATCTCCAAGCGTGTGCTTCAGTTTCTGTTTTGAACCGCCTGGCATATTAGGTTTATTGCCTGCGTATTCTTTTTTTTTTTTTTGGTTGTTTTTTGCATGTAAAAATACTTAGAATGAGTTCATGACATTGTGTGTCAATGTTCAAAAAGACCTTTGCATAAGCACAAATACACATGGACAGTACTTGGTGAACGAATAGCACTAAATCAAGGACCCAAAACTGTACTTTTACTCAAAGGGAAAGTCTATTAACACAACACTGTGCTCAAGAAGCAAAGTACAGTTTGTGTACATTGGACAAGGATACCCAAAAGTCATTGTAAGTCCTTTGTGTGAAGCCAGGAAGCCTTAGAATAATGTATCTGAAATATCTAGCTTTGGTGCTCCTCTTCTTCCACCATCCTCCTCTTACTCATTCAAGGTTCTAAAACTCGCTAGGCGCTCCCAGGGCGGCCGGGCACCTTCTAGCTTCCAGGGCTGAGTACGCGGTGCCTAGTCGGGCAATTAGTTGGGATAGTTCGGATAGTCAGTCTAGTTGGGCTAGTCGGCGAGGGTCCTTGTAGCGCCTAGTCGGCGAGTACTCGGCCTTCTAGACCTTCTTTTAGAACACTGTACTCATTTCATATTCTTGGTTATTAGGAAAATGTTCTAGATTGGTTTTAATCAGTACTTCTCAAAGTTTAGCGTGCTTATTAATTTTCTAGTTTTTCTAAAATTCAGGTGACAGAGAAGTAAATGTGGATGACTTTATGAGGATGATGAGGAGAACTTCATATGGGTACTAGAGTACTGCTGTACAATGTTGCTTGTTCCAATGTACGAAGACATCTGGCGATGGTCTGTTTGTTTAATTTTGATAAATTATATTGGTGAATTTGAAGCATTATGCAGATATTGTATCTGCACAGTTGGTTACTTTGTTTGCATTGCGAAAGTATTCATTCTGCAGAAGAATTCCTAATTTACTAGATTAAGTAGAGGATGGGTAGCATTATTGTTGTGCATACTTCTTTTTTTTTTTTTTTTCGCGCTAAGTAATGGACTTAATTATACGGTGCGGATATGCTAGATTCTAAAACTGCAATTGTAGCGTTTTGATAGAGTATGAAAACATATCTTTGCTACAGTTGTAATTGGTGTCACATTTCCGTGCTCTCTTTTGGGTACTTTGGAGATCATCAACTGAAGATGGAGATCTGTGAAATGATTCGAACTGTCGAACTGACAAAGTGAGCTAGCCTTAATTGATGGCTGTTATTTCCTCTCTGTGTACCAATTAAAATAGTACCTGCTTATACGGGCCTAGTACTTGAATCTCAGTCGGTACAGAATTACCAGAGTTATATTTTGCTTGATAAAAAAGGCTTGAATTTTAAGATAATTTAACAGAATTTAGAGTCCATGGTATTATAATCATGTTGATTTGTTTATTAGAACTATTGTTAAGGTTTATCAAACTCTTTCTTTTTTAGGTGTTTAAATTTTCATTTTGGGTTGTCCCTTAATAAGTGAGTGTTTTAAAAAGTTAATGGGTAAAAGTTGATATAATTATCATTTTGTCCTTTTGAAATTTTAGTTGGTAAAGAGTTAATGAGTAAAAGTAGAGGATAATTTTGGAAAGTTGATGTAAAAAAGTGTAAAGGTAAAAGGTGATATGAAAGGTGTAATGATGATGTTTTTTTAATAAATTGGATCTATGAAGTCACACGCTTAAATAGGGACAGAGGGAGTATATTTTTTTTTCTCTATTTTTAGGGTTGCAATTATACATATATATTGAGAAAATATAAATTTATGTTGCGGTAAATTCAAAAAGGTATCAAGATATACGTCGTTACAATAGCCGGTGCGAGATTGACAACTTTGCTTCTTGTGACTCGTAAGAGGATCTTCTATGGGCTCCTAAAATGAAGGTAACATGGAAAAAGTTGGTAAATATTTCCTCATTTTATTGCACCCATGAACTTTTCGAAGGGGTCCTAAGTCCTAACTACTAACAACTGTTGCAAAATGGATACGGGTCCCATGTACAGTTACAACAATGTTGTACAACTTGGTGAGGTCCATCAAGAGGTCATAATCATATTTAAATAGTAGACTTTGTAATTTGTTGAGTTGATAGTTCATAATTAAGATACATATTGTATCAAATATCAGCCAAACGAGTGGATAACATTGATTCCACAGAAATATATTGTACGCCTAACTTTGAAAATGGATTGCAAAATGTGTCCCGATCACGTGGTTATTGATAATTGAATTTCTTTGAAAAATGTGATGTGTTTAATGTATGATTGAGGTAATAATTGTAAGACAATATGTCTCGATCACAAAACTACCAAATGCCATTAATCTGGTTTGGCTTTTAATGATGTGCACAACGGACCGAATGGGTGATCGGTTTTGAAATTGGTTCTTGATAAACCCTACCAAATTGTCACATAGCATAGGATTCCAACTTGTCGAGCTTGACGTGGTAGTACTCTGCAGAGTAACATGGACATTAATTGGTCAGATACTTCAGTCTCTGCATGGCATTCTTCTCAAGCTGTATCAGCTGAGGCGCCAAGGGTAGGAAAAATTATTCCATGGTCTTCGGGTAGGTCGCGCTATAAAAATGTGTGGTGAATAGGTGTATATGGGACACAGCCATGTGACACTATGTGATGGTGCCCCAAGACCATGTAATTACTAACTGGCTTAAGTGTTATTTAGTTTGTTTTTATTCAATTTCTTTTTTCGCGTCAAACTTTTCACGTCTGCATCAAACTTTTTACGTCTTTTCTTCGCTCAATGCGAGGAATCAGAATAGGAAAAAATCATGAGAATTATCCAATTTTTTTGAAAAATATCCAACCAAAAGCCAGCTTTAAGTCAATCAAGATTAATCAAAAGACGTGAAAAGTTTGACGCAAAACTAACAAACGCAGAAAAAATAATTAAATAAAGAAAAAACCAAAAAATTGAAAAGCGAGTTGGCGTGGAACATTGTAGTGTAGGGTAGGGTAGAGTGGACTTGGGACCGTGGGATCTTCCAGAGATATCAATTATTAGGACCCACTTTAGGCCCAAATTTCCATCATCACAATTGGTCCCCGCTTATCTTCCAAAGCCCACAATTGGACCCACTTTAGGCCCAGTTCATGAATGATCTTTTTTCTCAGTTGGTGCTCGCGTAGTCTTCAAAAGCCCATGATATTGACGCGGCAGGTATCACCGACTGCAAGATCAATCCCGTCACTAGTTGATACTTGGGAGGTTTCGAACCTAAAATTTAAGATAGAGTAAAACTTAAGTCTTAGACCCTCACCACTAAGCCGTACTCTCGGGATTGACACAAAAAAATAATTTTGTTGAGATTATGCTGATAATTTCTCTAACTCGTCTTACGAAACATCTTTCCTATAAAGTAAAAAAAAAGTCTATATATTTACATTTGTACGTCTGAGATATATATATATTTTTTTGTACGTCTGAGATATTATTTTAAAAGAGCACAAGTTTTTCTAAACAAATGATAAAAAAAACATTTAGCACGGTCCCCATGGATCTGGATTCTAATTCTTTTGCCAAACTTATGTTATCCGGTGTTAAATGTGGGGGGTTCGAATTCTATAGCTTACTAGAAATAAAAAATTCTTATAAAATAGAAATTTATATTTTCGTATAGATATAATATGGACTCATCAAAATGAGACGATGGGACGCAGTGACTTCGAGTCAGTGAATTTTAGAGGCCCAAGCTATTGCTAGTAGGGAGGATAATTTGAACCAATATCTATGAATATCAATATCCTGATATCCATCACCACTAATAGGGGAGGTTTCTGATCAACTTTAGTTGTTGGATATAAAACTTCACCTTTGCATTCTATTTCAACAGTTAAATTATAGTGTTAACGCCCTATCAGCATTCTATTATTGTCATTCCTTTTTTTATGCTTTTCATCATAGTTATTTTGCCTTATGATTGTTCATTGTTAATTATTGTGTTTTTCATTAATGCAGGGAAGGCAAGCCGTTTGGTGGCCTACCAATTGGAAGAACACCTTCAGTCAATTATTAATTATAAGGTTTGAGAATTAATTTGCTTAGAGTTTTCTTATGTATCAAGTGAGAGTTTTGCAATTTTACAGATTGCACCTTTAATGTATCACCAAAGTGTGTTACATAAGAAGAAACCAAAAACATAAAAAAGAAGTTGTGTGAATGCATGTTTAATCTTGAAAACCAAATTGTTCAATACAAAACGCAAGTATGTAATAATGTAAAATATCGAGTCCAGTTTTTCCGTTTTTCATGGCCAACCTCACTTACTTCTTCTTTTCTTTTAAACTTTTCAATTTGTCTCCTAGTGTAAATTGGTTTTACCCATATCAGAGACATGTCTTGTTTAATCTTTAACAAAAGGAAAAGTGGTATAACTTTTGAAGAGAATTTTAACCTCTCGTCGCTTTCGTCTTTTACCTGTTACCAACAATCTTATAGTTTGTTTGCTTTTGTTAACAAAGGTCTGTACAAATATTGTTTTTACCCTATCAGTAAATCATTATTTGGAAAGATGCTTTGAACGACACAGAAAATAATTGAATATTTTGGATGTGGTGGCTCAATTTTACCCTATTGGTAGTGGGTCATTTTATTATGTAGTTATATTTGGTTGTTCTACTTTGTCCTACGTAAGAGTCTTACTAGTCTTGTGATTTAAGACTCTAGTAGAATCTTTTGTGCAAAGTGAAGAAATTTTGACAAGCATGCTTTTATTTTTACATGCTTCATAAATATGATTATATTTATCACTTCTTCAGTCTTCAATCCTGGTTTATCTCTGCAATTGTCTGCCATCAAAACACTATCTGGGGACCAATTATGAGGATTGGAAAGAGTCTCTTGCGGTGAATTTAGCCATCATGAATTTGGATTTGGCTATAAGGGAGGAAGCACCACCTAAGTCTACTGCTGAAAGTTCTGCTGAAGAAAAGGCTTATTATGAAAGGTGGGAGCATTCTAACCATACTTGTCTCATGATCATGAAATACACTATGGTCCTATGGACAAGTCTGTTAAGCAATGTGTGCCTGACAAGGAGAATGCTAAGGCTTACTTGGCTGATATTGGTAAGTAGTTTACCAAGTTTGACAAAGCTGAGAAAGCCACTTATATGCAATTGCTCACTTCAACAAAATATGATGGTTTTAGTGGTGTCCGTGAGCATATCATGAAGTTGACTCACTATTTTAACAAGCTGAAGGACATGAAAGTTGAGCTAGTTGAAGACTTTTTGGTGTGTTAAATTCTTAAATCTAGTTCTCTAGAATTTGATGGTATCAAATCTGCCAATAATTCTCAAAAAGAAGAGTGGACCTTAAGTGATATGATCACAATTGTCACTCAAAAGGAAGCGGGAGCCAAAATGGGGAAGCTTGAGAATGCCCGTATTGTTATCAATGATGGTGGTTCTCACAAAACGAAGAACTTCAAGCCTGGGAATAATAGTAAGCCAAATTCCAAGAAGAAGCCTAAGAAACCTATCAAGCAAGCTGGGTCAACTTGTCAAGCAGGACCTAAGGTTGAAGTTTTTAAAGGAAAATGCAACTTCTGCCATGTTTACTCTGCTACAGGAGGGTGGAGTGTAAGAAGTTCAAAACTTGGTTAGGGAAGAAAGGTAACCCTTTAGCGTTGGTGTGTTTTGAATCCAACTTAGTTGATATTCCGTCTAATACATGGTGGTTAAACACTGGGGCAACGATTCATATTACCAATTCCTTTCAGGAATTCAGAAGCAGCCGGAGGCCAAATGAGAGGGAGTTGATGGTGAACATGGGAATGGAGCCAAAGTTGAAGTGGAGCATATTGAAGTTATTAAACTTCCATTATCCTCTGGGCATGTTTTGGAACTAAATGATGTAGCTTATATACCCTCGATTAGGAGAAACTTAGTCTCTGTATCTATTTTGGATCGATGTGGATACAGTTTTTATTTTGGCAATGGATGTGTTATTTTATATTATAATTCTCTTTTGGTTGGTTCTGGCAATTTATTTGATGGTTTATAGATGGTTGATTTGCATTCCAATTTTGGTTGTTTGTCATCTGAAATTTCTAGTGCTAATGGTGTTATTGGTAGTAAGCGTGCTAGATTGAATGAGAAATCCTCTATGTTATGTCACAAACGTTTGTGTCACATTTCTAGAGAGAGGATTCAGAGACTGATTAAGGATGTCATTTTGCATGATCTAGACTTTTCTGACTTTGTTACTTGCATTGAATGTATCAAGGGAAAGCTTACTATTAAAACTAGAAAGGAAAAGGTTGGTAGAAGTCAAGAGGTTCTAGAACTTATTCACATTGATATATGTGGGCCTTTCACTACTGCTACTATTGGTGGTTACAAGTACTTCATAACTTTCATAGATGATTATTCTCGTTATGGACAAGTTGAGCTTATTCATGAGAGGTTTGATTCTTTGGATGCTTTTAAAATTTATAAGGCTGTTGTTGAGCTACAAAAGGGCAAGAAGATAAAGGCGGTAAGGTCAGACAAGTGTGGTGAGTATTATGGGAGATATGATGAAACGGGACGACCTTGAGCCTTTTGCAAAATTTCCTCAGGAATGTGGTATTGAGGCTCAATATACATTGCCTGGGACACCTGAACAGAATGGGGTTACAGAAAGGAGGAACGCAATCTAATGGATATGGTGCGCTGTATGCTTTGCAATTCTTCTTTGCCAGAATTTCTTTGGAGTGAAGCACTGAAAACTGCAGTGTACATTTTGAATCAAGTGTCGAGCAAATCTGTTCCTAAAACTCTATATGACCTTTGGGCTGGCAAGAAACCTAGCTTGTGCCATTTCCATGTTTGGGGCTATAAAATAGAGGTTAGGCTGTATAGTCCACAATTGAAAAGCTGGACACCAAAACCATTAGTGGTTATTTCGATGGCTATTGTATTGGTTCAAGATGGTCTAGATTTTATTTCCCTTCTCATACTACTAGAATTGTTGAATCTGATCATGCTATTTTTCTTGAGGATGAGGTCGATAGTAGTATGATGTCAGTATGTCCTCTAACCCAATTACTTTTGATGAGGCAATTAATAGCTCTCATTCTCATTATTGGATAGATGATATGCATGATGAGTTGGATTCTATGTCCCAAAATAAAATGTGGGATTTGGTTGAGTTGCCAAGTGGTTGCAAATGGGTGTTTAAAACCAAGTTGGAGGTGAGGTGGTGCTATTTTTTTCAGTGAGAGAGAGGGCTGGGGTGAAGGCAAGTGAGAGAGGGGTGGTAGTGCTTTTATAGTGTGTGAAAGGGGGAGATGGGTGTGAAATGTGACCAGATATCCTGGGTGATTTTGTGAGGGACCATTTTGTTATAGGACACTGGACATTACAAATACAATTGCAAAACCAACACCCCTTTCTTCGGATTTGTTCGAGCAAACTAATCACTCTAGTAATTTACTTTATCTCACTTTGCATCTCTACAAAAAGTTTTTTTTGGGGATATTGTGATTTACTTCTCACTTTCTATAATTGTTTTTCAATTTGGTGATTCCCAATTTGCTTATACTTTATAGTTGGTTTTTATTTCAAAATTGTAGTGTTCGAAAAGAAGGTTTGGAAGTCCGAGTACTCGCGGTGTAGGTGCTAGAAAGCTCCTCGCCAGCTAGCCCAACTAGTCGTCTGACTAGGGGCCGAGTACTCGGCGTCCTTTTGAAGACATTTGATCCAAAACATTACGGGTGAAAACTTGGATTATTAAACGGCTTCCAGACTACGTCAAACTACGTCGTCTTGAATGTAAACTTAGAAATCAATAAAGGACTTCAAAACATGGAACCATTATTCGTTCTAATTTAATGACATAAATTAGTGTTATGTTACTGATTGTAACCTATGTACTTATAATTTCGTGCAATTGCATATGTCATTATCCATAACAAATTACTGGCAAGCTATACTAGAGGGTGCACATGATGAAGATGTTTTTGGAATACACTCATAGGCATGATCAAGATGAGATAGAGAGAATTAATGAGAATTTATTTTTGAATTACAAAGAATTAATGAGGATGTATGAATGATTTTTGTGTGTAACCGTGTGTTGGAGGGACGAAGGTATGGGACGTGTCGTCGTCATGATGATACCCACCCTAAAATTAACAGTGTTAACCCCTGATAATATTAAGTAAAAAGTCAAGTTAATATAAATAAAATCAAAATTGTTTGAATGTGCTTCTCATTTGCGTATGGGTGTGTGGCCCTTGTTCATGTCTTAGAGTTGTCAATTTCTTACGCAGTTTCAACATTTCAGGATTTCGTGGTTGTTGGTTCATTTCAGATCAGTGCATATATATGAAGGTCAGTGGGAGTAATATCTTTCTTGTGTTATATGTTGATGATATTCTACTAGCCACTATACTGCACTTTTGACCGAGACAAAAGAATTATTTTCTATGCATTTTGATATGAAGGATCTTGGTGAGGCATCGTATGTTTTGCGTATCCAAATTTTTTGTGATAGAACTAATGGTATTCTTGGCTTGTCTCAAAAAAACCTACATTGAGAGAATTTTAAGTAGGTTTAATATGCAATCTTGTTCTATGGAAAAGCACCTATTGTGAAAGGGGACAAATTGTTAAAGTCTTAATGTCCTAAAAAATGATGAAGAGAGAGCTCATATGCAAACGATCCCATATGCCTCACCAGTGGGTGTGTATGCTCAAGTTTGTACATGGCCTGATATAACTTTTGATGTAGTGTACTTGGAAGATACTTGAGTGATCCTAGTTTGAATCACTGGAAAGCTGCAAAGAAAGTTTTGAGATATCTCTAGGGATTTGTGCTTACTTACTGACACTCCGGTATTCTAGATGTGGTTGAATACACTGATGGTGATTATGCTGGTTGTGTAGATGATAGGAAATCCACCTCTAGTTATGTGTTTATGATGCCAAGTGGAGCTGTATCTTAGAAAAGTGTCAAACAGACACTTACAACTACCTCGACTATGGAGGCAGAGCATATAGCTTGTTATGAAGCTACGTGTCATGCTTTATGGCTGGGGAATATTATTTCTAGATTAGAAATTCTTGATTCCATTTCCAAACCACTAAAGATATTTTGTGATAATTCTGCCGCAATTTATTTCTCTCAAAACACTAGGAGTTCTTTGCACTCCAAACATATTGACATAAAATACTTGTTTGTTAGAGAGAAAATTATGATGTCATACATAAATATTGTCGAACACATTTCCATAGAGCAAATGTTGGCTGATCCACTAACTAAAGGTCTGACTCCTAAAGTTTTTCAACAACATGTGGCTCATATGGGATTGGTAGAGTCTTTTGTTGTATTTAGTTAGTGGGAGTTCTGTGTATTTCAAATGTGTTAATGACATTGTACATTTTGTGCTATTCTCAAGAATTTATATAATGCATAGTATAATCAATGCATGTTTCCATATATAAATGTGCACGCATTTTTTTGTTAATTATGGCATTATTGATGCTGAATTTTGAGACATTTTGTTCTAGTCTCAATAGGCATGGTTGTAATCTGAGACATATTGACCCAGTCTCAGTAGGCCTAGTGTCTTGGGCGGACACATGGATCTTGTGAAAATTGACATGTTGATCACTTGCCATGTAATTTTCACACCACACTTCTATACAATTACTTGTGTCACGGGTTGTAAGTGCTTAGTTGTGTGATTTGTATCTTGTCGATGCAATGACTTACATGACTGAGTACTTGCACCCATTTTGGACAAGGGAATGAATTATGGTGTTGACTCACATTCAATAGTCTGTGTTGTGGCCGCTTATTGTCTGATCCAGAGTATTTTCTTCGTATCCAAGTGGGAGAATGTTAAATTTATTCCAATATTGTGGACTAGTATATGTCATTTATTCTTAAAACCCAGATTAGATCGACTATTGAATATAATGGAGTATTTGTTTTGGACTCATTTCGGTTAGTGATCGCCATTTCGATAATGGGTCATTTTTGTGCACCTAATTTTTATAATATATTTGGGCTTATTGTGGACTAGTGTTATTTTGATATTTGGACCCATAATGGGCTAGGACAAATTTATTAGGCACTTGAGGAGATCCTACCCTCCCCCTATTTATATGTGTTTGGCCCATTAAGACACTTATTCTAGAGACATCAGTGAAAGAGGGTAGAGACACCTCTCTCTCTCTCTCCCCTCTCTCCACAAAAGGAGATAACGTTATTCAAGTTTGGTTTTTTTTTTCCCAGCTCACTCTCGGGTCCGATTGAACACCATAGTAGTAGTTTTTAATCACACAAAACTATGGCATCTTCATCTCTATCAACTATGTTTGTTGAGTTAATTTATTTCATATGCCATGGATTGAGACAAGAGATCAGGGTTTTGTTATGGGATAAATATAAAAAAGTGTCCACTACCTATGGTTATTCTATTTTTAAGTTAATTGATTTTATGACAGTGTTTGGGGGGTAGGATATATATCTTCCTTCTCTGACAAAGTGATGTTCTTGCGTGTGTCTCCTTTTCGCCCTGCTGATGAACACCATATCATATCCCTTGATCTAGATTTTACCGATGACCTGACCTACACTGAAGTGCCAATAGCCAGGAAGAACATCATGACCCCTGAGGATGGACTTACCGGGACCCACACTGGAATGTGACCTAGTGATGCTATGGTCTCACAGAGGTGATCGTGGAGAAAGAGAACACCATGAAAGTTTTCTATCCAAAACTATTGTAAGCGAAGACCTGACCGTTGCATGTAGAACCTAACCCTAGTTAGGTTAACTAAATAAGTTGTTCCAGCTAGTGTGTGAGGGTGTGCTAGAAATTGTCAATTTGGTGTTTTGTAATTTCTCAATTTGGGAATCAGTTGTAATCAGAGTTGTTAAGACGTTTAATAAGAATGTTTTCAATAACTCTCTGTAGCACTATTATGTTATTTTACTCCAGCACTATTATGTTATTTTACTCCATACTACTTGACATCACATCTGCTTTAGTTGACTAGAATTATTGTTCTTCTAGGAGTGTCGACCTCTTACACTCCCTATATCGTTGAAGATGCCTTCACCAGCGGATTAACCTTTACTCAGCTTATGCAGTTAACAAACAGTATTAAGGCTCCTCCTCTTGAAGGAACACAAGAAGCCGATCATGTAGCAATTCCTTAGATAGTGACCGCTATTCCAAACTACTTAGTGCTTTATCATCTCGTAGTAGTTTATGACCCGGTTCCAGACTGCGAACTTTACGAAGTTCCCATCACTCATGAGATGCCACCCCTACCAGCTCTAATGGGCCCCACCAACCAGTTCGACACTGCCATGTCCAATTTTCCCCACTTCATCAATGAACTGTACCGCTTTGAAACTCCACTGTTGAACCCTATCACCGAGCCAACACCTATGACTCCGGCTGAAACTTTTGAGCTGTTCCTACAACATCAAGAGAGGGAGTTAACTGAGGCAAAAAAGGCTCACAAGAGAGCACTTTGTGCTCACTTCACTTTTTACCCACAGTACCTAGGCCTGTAGATTGGATAGGCTGTAAGAGTAGAATAACGGCTCTAGAAGTCTGTGTATAGCTGATCAGGTGTTGTTGATTTCAATTTTGTGTGAAAATTAGTATTTTTATTTGGAGTCCGTATTAGTATTGTAACCTCATTGTTGTAATAATCCTGCCTTATCTATGAAAAATTGTGTTTGGTTTATGTGATAAAATTATCGTGTGCTACTTCAATTTATTTAGAATAATACCCCAACAAATTTCTTACTCATAGATGGTGACTACGCGGAATGGACACGGTAATGAGGATTGTCGGGAAGGACCTTCTAACGGGACTAACAACACTGCGGGTAACCCTGATATCGCTCAGCTGATGTAGGCATTCATAGCTGCCCTAAATGCTAACTAACCCCAGCCTAATATGCAAGCACTTGGACCCATGATCCGGACTCAGGCAATGAGTGAGTTCTGCAAAAGATGACCCCCTATCTTTTACGGTGAACCTAAACTAGTTATAGCAGAAGCCTGGCTTAAGGAGATAAAGATTATCTTTAACACCCTAGGGATCGACCGGGATGAGTACTGTGTGGCTCTTGCTACCTACCAGATGTAAGGAGAAGCCCACCATTGGTGGGAACTAGTTGAAGCTATACAAAATGTTGCCACCTTGACATTTGTGGAGTTTGAAACTCTTTTCCTAGATAAGTACTTTCCTACCCCTATTAAGCAAACAAAGATCCAAGAGTTCTAGAACCTACAACAAGGATCGATGATAGTAACCCAGTATGCTTCCAAGTTTGAAGAGCTGTCTCGCTACACCATCGCCCTAATTCCAACTGAGGATGCGAATGCTAGGAAGTTCGAGTGGGGACTAAGCTCGACCTGTAAAGCTATAGTAGGACATGGATTCGCTACCTACTCTAAGGTATTAAAGTGTGCACTTAGGTTAAAAAGGGAGGAGATGGACTTTAAGATCAGAAGGCAAGGAAGTGGAACTGTCGAGCCAATCAGAACTGGTCAGAATAGTAACACGGGAAATAATAGTGGGCCTTACCTTGGTCGACCAAACCCGGCCTAGCCAAATAACCAGAACTAGAGGAGGAATGATGTCAGTTCCAGATTCTAACAAGGAATGGGACACAACCTTGCGTCAATTTGATGCAACAACTGCAATGCCCTTGGGCGCCATATTAGTCGTAACTGTCCCCAACCTAGGAGAGAAGGACCAGTCAACTATGGAAACCATCCGCCACAACACTATCAGACCAGCCCCGTCAAACAATTGAATTGGAAAGCAACTAGAGAAGGCATAACAAAACATTGGAGGTCACATCTTTGCACTGCAGACCAAGGAGCAGGAGCAAGATCCCTCTGTGATCCAAGGTACGCTACTATTATTCAGTACCTGCATTCACGCCTTATTTGATTCTGGAGCATCGCATTCGTTTATCTCTACTGCTTGTGTAACTGCCCTTGGATTAGAAACTGAATCTCTAAGGTCAAACTTAACCATAACATCCCTGTTAATCTAATCTATAGATGATCTAAGATAGAGATAGCTAATCTATGACTAACCTGCAACCTGCGAGTAATCGAGATGTCTGACTTCGACCTGATTATGGGAATGGACTGGTTATCGTCTCACCGAGTGGTTATAGACTGCCACCAGAAACTAGTAACATCTTTCACTCTTGATGGAAGTTTTTTCCGTTATAAGGGGGATATACAAACCCCGGCCTCCATAACCCGACATTTGAATTGCAGAACCAACTTTTTGTGTGGCTCGCTAGCCTCGAGTTGGAAGAGTCTGACAGTGAAGAACTAAAACTACCGCCTGTCGTTTCTAAGTATGCTGATGTATTTCCTGAGGAGTTACCTGGATTACCTCCACATCGAGAGTTAGATTTCACAATAGAACTTCAACCTGGAACCCCACCAATTTCCATAGCTCCATACTAGATGGCACTAGCAGAATTGAAGGAACTCAAAATCTAGTTAGAAGAATTATTGGACAAAAGGTATGTTCATCTGAGCACATCATCATGGGGAGCACCGACACCATTCATGAAGAAGAAGGAAAGAACCTTTCGCCTCTACATATACTATAGGCAACTGAACCGAGTTATGATAAAAAAAAATTGTTACCCACTACCTACAATTGATGATCTGTTTGATCAATCTGAGATCAGGATAACACCAATTGAGGATAAGGGATGAGAATATATTTCCAAGACAGCTTTCAGAACAAGATATGGACACTATGAGTTTGTGGTTATGCCTTTTGGATTGACTAACGCTCTGGCAGTATTCATGTGTCGCATGAACAAGATATTCCAGCCTTGTCTAGACAGATTTGTAGTGGTGTTCATTAGTGATATATTGATATACTTTGCCAATAGAGAATAGCACGAAGAGCACCTGAGGATAGCACTACAAGTACTAAGGGACAATCAACTCTACGCCAAGGCTAGTAAATGTGAGTTTTGGCTAGGGGAGGTTAAGTTCTTAGGACACGTGATGTCTAAAAAATGGATAGCAGTTGACAACAGCAAGGTGAAAGCTGTACTGGATTGGAAGCTGCCTACTTCAGTATTCAAAATCCATACTTTTCTAGATTTAGCTGAATACTATCATAGATTCATTCCGGATTTTGCCACCCTCGCTAAGCCAATGTCGAGATTGACACAGAAAGGAGTCAAGTATGAATGGAGTGACAGTTGTAAGAGAGTATTTCAGGAACTAAAGAAGAGACTAACAAGTGCGCCGGTACTCATCATTACGGAACGGGACACAAGCTTTCAAGTCTATTGTGACGCCTCAAAGGATGCACCTACTATGTATTTATGCAGAACGATAAAGTTGTCACTTATGGATCTAGACAACTTAGGCCGCATGAGAAGAATTATCCTACACACAACCTAGAGCTAGCAACAGTGGTATTTGCTCTCAAATCATGGAGATATTATCTCTATGGTGAATAGTTTGAGGTATTCACCGAACATAAAAGCCTCAAGTATCTATTTACTTAGAAGGAGCTGACTATGAGACAGAAGAGATGGATGGAATACCTGGATGACTATAATTTTACCTTGTCGTACCACTCGGGCAAGACCAATGTTGTAGTTGTCGCTCTGAGTGGGAAGGATAAAGCACAGAGAGCTAAAGTGGCTATAAAAGAGTGGGAAATGATCGACACCCTCAACGAATTGAACCTACAACCATCATCAGATGGAGAGCAAGTGTGTCTATACGCACTCATTGCCGAACCAGCACTACACTGAGAAATTTTATTGGCTCAAACCTTCAAACAAGACTGCGAGTTCATACGGACCCAACTCAGCTTGGGTAAGGAGCTAACTAAACAGACGATTCACACTGCTGATAACAGTTTGAGATTTAAGGAATCGATGTTTGTACCCAACATCGGTACCTTGCGAAGCCGTGTTGCCGGAGTTTCACCATTCTAACTTCGCTGTTCATCTGGGAGGTACGAAGTTGTATCATGATCTGCGAAGGACATATTGGTGGTAATGAATGAAAAAGGATGTGGCCAGTTTTGTGGCAACTTGTTTAATGTGTTAGCAAGTCAAGGCAAAGCACTAGAAACTCGGAGGAGATCTACAATCGTCACCAATTCCAACTTGGAAGTGGGAACACAAATCCATGGATTTTGTGACAGGACTGCCTAAATCATCTAAAGTCAAACACTGCTGTATGGGTAATCATTGACCATCTCACCAAATCCGTACATTTTCTGCCATTTAAGATGACAAAAGAGATGGAGACCCTTGGGAATCTATACATTCATGAGATTATAAGATTGCATGGAGTACCTGTTTCCATCATATCAAATCGAGATCCAAGATTTGTGTCGAAATTTTGGAAAGGGTTATAGAAAGCTTTAGGAACTGATGTGCGTCTGAGTACTGCTTTTCACCTGCAAACTGATGGTCCAACAGAGGGGACAATTCAAACTTTGGAGGACATGCTAAGAGCCTGTGCTTTTTCTAGGAATTGGGAGCAACACTTACGCTTAGTGGAGTTCGCCTACAATACCAGTTATCAAGCTAGTATCAAAATGGCACCATACGAAGCATTATATGGTTGCCCTTACCGATCACCATTATGTTGGATAGATGCCGGACAAGATGGACTGCTAGGACCCGAACTGGTTATAAATACTATAGAGAAGATCAAGATTATTCGACAAAGATTACTTACCGCGCAAGGCCGATAGAAAAGCTATGCTGATAAAAGAGTCAGACCTTTGCCATTCACAGAGGGAAATCATGTGTTTTTGAAAATCCGCCCCAAGAGAGGAGTTATTCGATTTGGAAACAAAGGAAAGCTTTCCCCCAATATATTGGACCATTTGAAATTTTGGAGAGAATCGGGAAAGTCGCCTATTGACTAGCATTGCCGCCGCAACTGGATAGAGTTCACAATGTTTTTCACGTGTCTATGCTACGGAAATCCATCGCATTGCCTACCCACGTACTAAACTGGGAAGATCTCATCATAGAGGAAGACGCTACTTTTAAGGAAGAAGTGGTAGAGATTTAGAGGTATATTGAGAAAAACATCTGTAATAAGATCATCCGTCTGGCACATATCCTTTGGAAGCACTGTGGAATGGAAGAAACCACCTTGGAGCGAGAAGACGCCATGAAAGTGAACTATCTGCACTTGTTTCCATCTTGAGTATATCGAATTTCGAGGACGAATATTTGTTAAGGGGGATAGGCTGTAAGAACCCTAATTTTTAATAAATAAAAATTTGGTTATTCTATTATTTTTCCTGAAAAGATTTATTTAATAAATATTAGTATTATTATTTGCTTGTATTATTAGTCTTATGTGTAAAGTTATATATATATATATATATATATATATATATATATATATATATATATATATATATATAGAGGCCGGATCTAGTCCGGGACTCTACCATCCGGAACTCCACCTTCCCGATATTTTTTTGACGATCTGAACCGTCCAATGTGTTCAAAAGGTGTTTTCCAAGGCCCACGCGGGAAATCTTCAAAAAAAAATACCGGGAAGGGCTTGATCCAAGCGTTTTTCGCAAAACTGTAAATATGCATTTTTTTGCGAAAAACCGCTTGGATCAAGCCCTTCCCGGTATTTTTTTTTGAAGATTTCCCGCGTGGGCCTTGGAAAACACCTTTTGAACACATTGGACGGCTCGGATCGTCAAAAAAATATCGGGAAAAGCATCAAAATGCTTCAATCCGGGATTTCCGGGATCCCGGATTGGATAGTAGCCGTATATATATATATATATATATATATATATATATATATATATATATATATATATATATATATATATATATATATATATATGGATCCCGTTCTACTAAGGACTCCCTCAAACTCGTAATTTGCGGACCTCATGGATCGGGGTCGAATCTCGACAATCCGAACCGCTCAATGTGTTTAAAACGTGATTTTAAGGGTCACCGCGAGAATTCGTCCAAAAAAAATACTCGGAAGGGCTTCATTCGAGCATTTTTTGATAAATTATATATGTACGGTTATTATGAAAAACCGCTTGGATGAAGCCATTTTGGGTATTTTGTTTTTGTGATTCCTCGCATTGGCCATGGAAAACATGTTTTAAACACATTGAGCGGTTCGGATCGTCGAAATTTGGTCCGGAAAATCAAAAAAGGGGTGGTCCTCACGGAGGATATCTTTGAGGGAGTCCTCAATAGAACATCTTCCTATATATATATATATATATATATATATATATATATATATATATATATATATATATATATATATATATATATATATATATCCTTACACTATTTAAGTTGGCCTTCCTAGTTCAACTAAATTTTTCCTAGCTAACTCAACACCATTTTAGTTACCAACTTGTATTTTGCCCTACCTTCTTTACACCCAAAATAGTGTCAGGATAGGATAGGAATCCCCTCATTATTGGAGAAAGAGAGAGAGAGAGAGGGAGATATGCATTTATGGGATAGAATCTCTCCTACTTGGCCACCAAGTTTGGATATAAGGTATATATGCATGCTAAAGCTAGTACAATTTTCCCTAAAATGAGGAAGGCCATGCAAAACTTACCCATAAACCATCCCACTAGATTTAGTAGGGTTATATCTTCATTATCACCTTTGGATTTTAGATAAAAGGCCAGAAGATACACCATAAAGGGTATGGATTTGAATAAAAAAGGCTATGGATACACCTAGTTACTTGGCCACCAAGGTTAAAGCATTTATGGGAGAGATTTTTGGGGAGAGAGAGAGAGAGAGAGAGAGAGAGGGACGGCTAGAGAGGGTTGCCATTGCCTATAAATAGTGACCCTATGTAGTTCATTTCTCACACCTCTCCTCCACCGCCTTTGTAGTATTCTTGTAGTAACTTTTCTAGTAGTGTTCTAATTATGGGAAAACCCTTCTAATCCACCTTTTACTTCTTTAGTTTCAACTTGAAACTCAAAGTGTTCTTCACAACTCAAAGCAAGCCACCACCCTCCTCCACCAAAAGTCATTTTTCAATCCATATTAGTAATAGTCAGGTTGGCGGGAGTTGTTTACGGAAAACCTAGAGGTTACGTTGTCCGAGAAAATTCTTCCTAGCTTTGCGTCTTCCGATTGATAATCGAAACTAAGGTTGTTCACTATTACTCTAGTCTTATTATTAGCCTCATTTTTACATAGTCGTTATAATGCTCGGTTTATTACTTTAAATTTTCTGGACGTCATTATAATAGTCGATTTTCGGGAAATTAGTCTTGGTATTAGAAGAATATATTTTCAATGTTACACAGTCGCTATGATGACCATTTGGTAAATCGACTTATCAATTTTACGCCATTATAATGCCCAATTATTTTTGACTAGTTATAAACCGCATGATTTTACGAAAAATTATGAGACATGGGATTTTGACATGATAAACTAAAATGTGACTACGTAACTGTCGGTACCATTTTCTGCTAACCCTAGACTGGTTTTCAAAAAGGTTCGCGTAGGAGAATTCATGATTTTATGTGACACGTTTTTCGAGAAAAGAAGCATATTCACGAAATGAGATTTTACGGGACATGTTTCACATTTAGGAGACATGTATTATGAGATATGACATGACACAGTTTTCGAGAAAATGAAAGGTTGTGTACACGAGGAACGAAAATGAAAATGAGAAATGAATCGATGAGACTGTTGTGTGGAAAGAATCAGTGGGGATCTGATTGAATGCAGGAGTACCATTTGAGCGCCGCCCCATCTTCGTAGAGAGAACTTGGTGGTTAGGGCCAAATGTGTACAACACGTGGTGGACGGACCTTGTATACAAACTGTCCAGGACCATGTTCGTGAGTTAGTTGAAAGAGACATAAACGGACCATTACTTCGAGTGACTGGACTGTGGCCCAATGGTCAGAAACAGAGCCCAAACTTTGATAAATTTGAAGAAAAATGCTGACACTGAAAGATAACACGAGGCTTACACACTGCGCACGAGATACTCTGATTCGAAATGACACAGACACTGTTGCAGTGACACAGACACATGTATATTTCCACGATAGATGCGGTTATCTATTTTAAACAGTCATTACTCTTTTCCTGCAATATATATTGTTTTATAATTGCTAGTATAGGATTGGGATAAGAGTTGGCTATTGGGTGTTTTCGCTCACGGCGTTGCACTTGTGTGACCCTGGCATAATACCACAATATTGCTTCCGCGACTCTGATGTACTCCCTCTGTCCCATTTTAAATGTCCACTTTTTTATTTTAGAATGGTCCAAAATAAGTGTTCACTTTCTATAAATAACCATCAAAACATAACAACTTTTCAATTTTACCCCTAAAAATTAATCTTTCATTCCTAATTGATTTGACAGTTTTTGATATTCATATCATTCTTAAATTGACAATATCTTTCAACATATAATATTTTTCATGATTTTGAAAACTTTGTATAATAGAACTAATTGAAATCTATCCAACAAGATCCATATTACATATTTTTTGAGATCCATATTGAAGGATATACACAATTTAAATACATTTAATTGACTTCACAATTTTTAAGGTTACTTTTGGAAATTTAGAGGACAAATTTTGACTTTTTAAAAAGCTCGATTTCCCATAGAGGACACTTAATTTGGGACGGAGGGAGTATTATGCTAGATTTTCGAGATGAACATGAAGCGTATTATAGCTTGGGGCAGTTTGGATACGATCAAACAACCAAGATTGGATGTAGCCAAACCCAGGACCAGTAGCCGCCATAGATCCTATCCAGCTGGAATAATGTATTTTTGGGATTAAAGATTTGTTGTAACAGACTATGGATACTTTTAATTTAGTACTACTAATTTGTAATAATAAAGTTTCCCTAAATTTGGGGCGTTACATATAGTGCGTGATAGCGAACAAAAACAGATACTGCAAGTTTTGGATCGCTTCCCTCATATAATTTTCACATTTTGCTTCTGCTATATTTGGGACCACTACTTTTAAAAATCACCAAACTTCCATTCGAAAAGTGTCAATTTTGTTAATTTATTCAATTCTGCCAATATTTCATCGACCTACGTAAGATGCAGATTTTGTAAGATGTTAGAACAATAAAATCATGTAGTGTTGCCCCCACAAAAAATATCTATAGTTGGTATTCTTGCTTTCATATTGATATTTGGAGAAAGTTACAGCACGCCTCATCGTAATGGGCATACAGTACAGTCCGTTACGTATTTTTTGTACTTGTTACATATGATTTTGGTACTTGTTCCAAATTGTTGTGGCCTTGTTACATAGCTAGCTCGCGTGCATCTGCGGTAACCTTGCTACATAGCCAGCTCGCGTGCATCTCGGATTAATCCAATACGGTCTGTCCCACAGCCGTTTTGCAAGATTACCCATGAGATGAGATGGCCTCAAAAACTGTTGACAAAAAGAATTAAACCAAAGACATAAGAAGAGAGCAAATCTCTAAATTCCAAGTCAATATATACCACCAGGCCAAGTGGTCAACACCTTGGGGTTTTTAATTAATAAGCGATTCTGATCACGAAAGCAAGATTTGAGTGAACTCAAAAACATACAAAACTTGAGGGTCGGTCCAGCATCAAAGACGTAGTGAATGATGCTTTCTATACTTCCAATTTCTTACCTCTTCGTTCGAGAGAGGTTGTTGATCTCATTATGTAATCGACCAAAATTGGCAGAAAATGAGAAAGGGACCTATTTTGTCTCCAGAGAAATAAGCATTCTAATAGTCTCATTTGCTTCAGCAAAATGACAATTGTGCTACACAACAAGCATACCTAGAGGTTCGTCGTATTTGTGTTGGACCTACTCTTATTTTGTTTTCACACTTGAGAAAAAAAGAGTGATAAACATTTTTATAAAAAATGCTAACATCAGCCCTAAGGGTGGAGCATAATATGCAAAAGATACATCAATATTCGAAAAAAAATGTATCGATATCTGTTAAAAACTATCAATATGCATGAGATATGTACAAAAATCCAAACTTATTTTACATTATTTGCGTACTATCATTTGTTTAATAGACGGAAGTTAGCAAGACAGTTTATTAACAAATTACAACTGGCAGAATATTAATATTGTTTCATACGTGGTACTTGTAGCTTTAATATGTAGCCAGTACGAAGATCTCAGACGTCAGTCCATGGTCTCACGGGTGGCGGTACGGTGATGATCTGATCTGATCTGATCTGATCTGATCTGTTTTGGCTTTCTGTTCTAGTCCTACTAGAAACAGTACTCGCAATCTGGCATGTGGCACCAGCAGACAGCAGCGCATCTTGGCACAACTGAATTTTGAATAATCCTATGGGTACACTGCTGTGAAATTCTAACATAGATTATTACTTGTGCACATTAAATGCACACCACTTTAAGGTGGCAAATGAGTAGAAGCCCAATATTGGGCTCACTCAAAAAATAGACTTCTCCTTATTTGCCACATTAGGGTGGTGTGTATTTGGGGTGCACAAATGATGTACCCGTAACATTTTCCGGTATCATTATTTTTTAGAATTTGTCGTTCTAATTTATCTCAAAATCACCCTACCCCTGTTTTTATCCGCAAATTAAACAAGGTATATTAATATCGAATATGCATCGATGGATTGTTTTTTATTGCTGTACCCTTTATTGATTTTAGGCCTGTTTTGGCTAAAAAAGTCACTTTGCTTTTTTTTGCCTTTATTCAAAATTTTCTCGAATTTGTTAGTTTCCCATCAAATATTTGAGAATTATTAGTTCTTCTCGACGAAAGAAATTAGCAAAATACAAAATTATGATCTAAACTTACTGTTTTTTTAACCAAGTAAAAAATCAACCAAAAAGTTAGATTTATGGGTTTATTAAAGAAAAGTGAGTCTCAATCATGGCTCTTTTATTTTTCTGATTTTTCACGTCAACCAATAATTCACAAAAATTTGAGATGAAACTGACAAAAGAAGAAAAACCAAATCTATTTGGCTTTATTGTAAAAAAATTAAGTTTGGATCATAATTTTTACTTTTCCATTAGATAAATAGAGAAAGGATTAGAATAGCCTGTGGGGTGGTCGAGGCACGCGAAATCGCGCTCTCCTTAGGAAAGATACACCCCCTCCTGCACGGGGTTGAATGGCGCTCCTTCCCCAAGATACAACGACCTACGAGTCTCCTTCTGTGCAGTGAAGTTAACTCACGAACCAAATTGTTTCCCGACACTCGAAATCCGAATAAAAGATATACCAAATATATGAGAGAGGCCAGCGGCAGCAAGGACTAGTGGATCTAATAGTAACGGTAAATTCAGAAAAATAAGAACGGTGGTTCTACCAAAGAATCAGTGGGAGCCGAAATTCCGTTGCAGAAAAAAAAAATCAGTGGAAGCCACAAAATGGTCTTTAGCTATAAATTTTGACAAAGTCCAAACTGCTTATCCCTAATCAGTGGGAACCACAAAAAATCAGTGGGTCTGCTGGCAACCTATTTTTTCACGGTTTAATTTTTGCATGTTTGAGGTTTAGCTGTTTAGCTAGTTGAAAAACAAAAAACTCATTCTGTCAAAATGTCTTTTGATTTTTGTGATTTAGAGAGTAATTGTGAAAGTACGGTGAAAGGAGTTTTTTGACTTTTCATTTTTCATTTTTTCAATTTTGTTAAAAAAAAGATCTACAAAATGTATTCTGTCAATATCTCACAAACATTACTCCTATTGCAAAATACATTTTGCATATTTTTTTCCAAATACTCTATTATATTCAAAATACATTCTGACCATATTTTAAAAAGCCAAAAAAGTTATAGTAAAAATAAAATTAAAGCTGAAAATTTGCCTCCAAAACACCACTTCTTTACCTGATTTCCTCTTAAAATTCAAATTTCTATCTCGAAATTTCAGGTCTCCATTTCTCACGATTGAGATTTTACACAAGGGACGTAGTGATTTCTGACCTTTCGATACCGTCACACTTCGAAATGCCGATGATTCCAAAAACTTCACAGGCGTATTAGCTACTTCGATTCGCTATATGGATTGGTTTGTATCAGTTTCTTTATTCCCTTCACGGCTAGTACAACCGATATTTCACGACTATGATCGCTTCAAGTGCTCTGGCGTCAGAAGTAATTTTTGAAGATTTACGACCCGTATTTTTCCTAGAGGTCTGATACACAACAGGAAAAGAAAACATGAAACAAAACAGAAAAATGAAACGAACGGCAGACATCCGCTCACAGTAAACTGAGCGGATCTGTGTCGTTCATTTCCTTTTCATGTTGTAAACACTTTCCCATGTTTTCTAAGCTCTTCATGTGTGTTGTACATGATCACCTTTTGAAGCTCTTGGTTTGCAGAAGAGGGACAAAGAGAGACTTGCACCCTACATGACGACGACCAACCATAATAGTAGTACCTCATTGCCACCTTTACACCTTATCCTCTCACACTCGTCCCCTCCTCACCACCGAACTCTAACACCGTACACGCTCATAAATATACATGCATATAAATACAATACCTATGTTGGTGTTTATATATACAGATCGCACACAACAGATCGAAAGAAGTTTGGTTCTCTCATAAACAAAGAGGATCTAGTTAATGAAACCGCCGAATGTTTCTCCTCACAAATTCCATATAATTAATGCCTTTTGATCAACTAGCTAGTCTGTCTCTGTGGCTTTCTTCCAGAAATCATCTCTCTCTCTCTCTCTCTCTCTCAATACAAGTTAGAGTGAAGATCTTTGGGTATTGAGATGGATGATCACAAGGCTCTTCCTGCTTCAGAAACTCCTCTTTTGATGTATTCTTCTCCTACCCTTCACAAATTCAAAGAGCCTACTGCTGATGATCAACACTACTATACATCACATCAACAACAATCACTTTATCAGCAATGGAGGCCAACCCTTCCTGAGGTTTGTCTACTACTGTTTTTTCAAACGACGACATCAGAATAGGGGAAGTCTTAAGTCCTTATGTCCATAGATCCCCCACACACATAAACCTGTACACGTAGCATTGCTCGTTATCGTCAATTTTCGGATCATACCAACTTATATATGCGCTAGAAAACTTGGATATTATCAGAGGTCGAAAAACCTTGATCTCTTGTATTTCTTTAGTCCAACTTGTTTTTGTTTTGTGGGTTGCCAATATTACATCTCTCTCTTTCTGTATTGTTAATGTAGGTGGTTCAAGAGATCAAACAACTCTACACCACAGCCATCCCCATGATCATCACCGGCCTACTCATCTACGGCAAATCCATGATATCAATGCTTTTCATGGGTCGCCTAGGGAAAGAAGCATTAGCCGGCGGCTCACTTTCAGTTGGCATTGCAAACATCACGGGCTACTCCATCATCTCCGGCCTCGCCATGGGAATGGAAGCCATCTCTTCTCAAGCTTTTGGTGCCAAGCAATGGGCCATCATGGCCCAAACCCTCCACCAAACAACTGCGATCCTCCTCCTCACTTCCATACCAATATCTCTCCTTTGGCTAAACATCAACCCAATCCTCCTCCTCTGTGGCCAAGACCCAACCATTTCCTCCATTGCTTCCACCTACCTCGCTTTCTCTGTCCCCGACCTTTTATTCCAATCCTTCATCAGCCCTCTGAAAATCTACTTACGTACCCAAAACGTAACTCTTCCATTAATGCTCAGTGCAGCTTTTTCGCTTGCTATTCACGCCCCCATCAACTACTTTCTAGTGCATTATCTCCACTTTGGGATTAGAGGTATTGCTATGGCATCAGCCATCGCAACCCTCAATCTACTAATATCCCTTTTCCTCTACATACAATTTGCCGGCATCTCTGTCAAAAATGCCAGGAAATCGTGGGAAATAAGCTCGGTAACATGCTTTAACGATTGGAAAATGCTTCTAACCCTGGCAATCCCGAGTTGTGTTTCTGTTTGTTTGGAGTGGTGGTGGTACGAGTTGATGATAGTCTTAGCAGGGTTACTACCAAACGCCTTAGAGGCAGTGGCTGCCATGGGCATCCTTCTACAAGCTACTTCACTCATCTACATATTTCCCTCGGCTTTGAGCCTTGCCGTGTCCACTCGGGTTGGGAACGAGTTAGGCGCCAACCAACCTGGAAAAGCGAAAACCTCGTCTCTCATCGCACTTTCGTGTGCCGTTTTAAATGGTTTTGTTGCCATGCTATTCATAATGACTATGAGGAACGGTTGGGGAGGGGTTTTCACGATTGACAGCAGGGTTTTGGCAGCAACGGCGGCGGTGATGCCGGTGGCAGCGCTGTGTGAGGTTGGAAACTGCCTCCAGACGGCGGGGTGTGGGGTGTTAAGGGGCAGTGCTAGGCCAGCTTCAGCTGCTAATATAAACTTGGGATCCTTTTATGGAGTTGGGCTTCCGACTGCTGTTGTGATGGGTTTGGTAATGGATATGGGCTTATTTGGGTTGTGGTTGGGCCTCTTAGCGGCCCAGGTTGTATGTGCTGTATCAATGGTGTTTGTGTTAATGAGAACAGATTGGGTTCACGAGGCTAATAGAGGTAGGGAGTTGATTGGCATTGACGAGGAAGATAAACCACAGGAGAAAACCATACAATAGTTATTTTGCGGGGTTATTCTTCTTTTTGCCCTTTTTTGATTGGTGTTTTTTTGTCAATATGGTGGTGCTTTTTTTTTTTTTTTTCTTTTCTTTTTCCTTGTTAATGTTGTGGGTGTTGAAGTGCTTTTTTCTTTTTTTCTTCCTTGTGTTTATAAATTATTTGTATTTACACTTCATAGTGGAATTGCGCACAAGTTCTGATTGGCCTCAAGTGTTTATTTATCAGTAGTGTTGATTTCTTTGAAAGGACAAACATCAAAAAAGGAGAAAGTATAAATAAATAAAAAATGTGGAAAAAGAAAGAAAGTGTGAGGTTTGAGGCTTGCCCTTGAAGTATACTATCATGTTTCGCAGAGATTGTGCCACCAATCTTATTTCTCAACCATAGAGTAAAAACAAGGACTCTGTTCTACATTCTCAATAACTCACTCCAATGGTGAACTTGTCCTCGTAGAATTACACACATTATACAAATGTCAACGTCGAACTTGTTTCTTTTCAGGAAGTACAAGATTGTCTACAACTAATAACTCTCTATCTTGGGTGCACAATGTAGCAACAAAAACAAGTTGGATGATTTTTAAGGTTTTCAAATCATCAAACCTTGCTGGTGACAAAATCTTTGTCAGTTGCTTCCCAAATGGTGGTTCCATCACAAGTGCAGAGCTTTTTGTAATTCTCACCAACTCCTGCACTCCTAGCTATCACTGCAGCCGCAAGACCTGGATCTGATTTATCTTCTGTCTCATACACTACAATTGATCTCCCAATGAGATCGGCAACTCTAAGCTGTTCCTTGAAACCAGAAAAGAACGCCTTGCCTTTCTCATCAACCTCCAATGTTCCCAGGTCGCCCAGTGGCTGAATAATCAAATAACACATTTCAGTAGATGCATATACAACGCATTTGTCATAAAATGAATTACTGCTAACCAAAATTGAAAGGGGAAGGCCATAAAATATCTCACATGACCGAGAACTAACGAGCAACATTACCTGCTGACTATGATTACAAGTTTACTGCAAAGTTCCTTTTCTTTTCCATTATTTATTGGTTGGGCTTGGGATGGGGAGGGAGAAACAGAGAGTGTATTTATAACTAACCTCTTTGTTGGTCGCCTTGTTTGCTGGATTGAACACTTTCCCAGTGCTTGATGGCCCCTTGGTCAGATCACCAAATTCATTTATTGACCAACCATGTTTTCCAGGTGACAACCCACTGAAGTCGGCTTCAATCCTAGCCAGTTCCATATTGACTTGAGCCAACCGAACCACACCAAATATATCTGGACCCTTGAACTCAGAAACTGCAGCAGAAACTAAGAAATCTGCAGAGCAAGAGCAAAGGATTCATTCTTGATGCTTGGGAGTTATTGATGCATCTAAAACTAAATGTGCAAACAAAGAAGCTTTAGCACTCGTGAAATGTATAAAAGCTATGGCACGATCTTTTTCATCTTACATCACATTTCACCAGTCGAGCTCTTTTCATTTCTAAAGTACTCCCTTTCCCTGGCTGAGTATGTTGTTTTCTCATGGTAACTATATGATTTGTTCATCGGTCACAAAAATTACCATGATAAGTGTAACAACCTGCTAACCCTTGACGTAACCACAAGGCTCATAAGGTTAACCTCAAGTCATACAATACATGTTCACAATTCATTATACACAGCTGTCAGCTTCATTTCCAATTTCCCACTGATGTGAGACAAATGGGTTCTCTCAATCTTCCCACCTTCAGTATGCAAAGACTCGGAGTCGGCTGACTAGTCGCCGAGTAGTCGCTTGTCCCTAGGTGAAAGAGGCGAGTAGGGCGTAGTCGGTTAGTATAGTTGCCAGGAGGAGTACTCGAGATTAAATAAGTTGGAAAAAGTTGCCGACTAATCGGCGAGTCGATGAGTCGAGTAGTCACCAAGTCGGCGAGACGGAAAGTAGTAGGATCAAGTCGGAAAAAGTAACGTCGGGGTAGAGACAGAATTTTGGGAGTTTTAGGGGGGCTTAGAGGAAGATCAGGGGTAGGTATACTAACCTAAATGGCATTTCTTCGATCATCATCCTTACTGCGGCTGCTGGCTCTCTCTCTCTCTGCAATCAAAATTTTTGTTTCCTTTCTCCTTCCCTACGTCCAGTACTGTAGGGCAGAAATATGATCCGATCGAAATTTCTGGCCTTTGTTCTCTTTCTTTTTTTGGGAGGCGATATGTTCTATATACAGAAATATGATCATGTGTAGCAAGTACACACTACACATAGAGTTTCGTATTCCTTATTGTCATTTTCTCACAGAATAGTCAGCTGTAAATGAACTAACTGGCTATATCCATTGAATTGTAAAGATTGAGAAATAATACTCATTACACTAGATCAATTTATCTCCAAATGAAACGTTCGAAGTCCACGAGTCTTCTTTTTGCAAAAGTCTGAAGTCCTGCACTGAATTACTGCTTCCAACTTCCAACTTTCTTTTAGAGAGTTCACAAATTCCTAAGAGAATGGATATATAAGCTACCCTCCAAATGTTGCAGCTCGTATATTGACAAGAAATTACACTATAGTTTTTTCTTTTTCTTTTTCCCTTGTTATTGTTAGAATGAATTAGTTTGTCTGAAAAGTAGACCTAATTTTTTTTTATCAACATACTGACATGGTACTAGGTAGAGCACTTTTTTATCACTATATTCTTGTTATTGGCATGTACTACTTTGTAGGGCTAGGCTAGTATCAAATATCAATGGCTCACTCCCAAAATGCCTCTTTGGTAAGCTCTTAACACTTCCAAGTGTCCAGTATTGAAAAGACAATCAGGTGACAATGGATGGAATTATGCAGTTCTTGTGAATCCTAACAATAATGATAGAACAAAATGCCTTTAGTGTCTGAATGAATATAGGGGATTGGATTCATAGGTTGAAAGAACACATTGCTCATGTTAGGGATAATGTTGCTCCATGCACTAAGTCAACCAAGGAAGATCAAGAGAAGTTCAAGAAGGCACTTGAAGATGCAAAAGGCAAAAAGAAAGTAAAGAAGGAGGACATAAGTATTGGGTAGGAAGTGAACATAGTAAAGAAGTTGATGAATTTGATAAAGATGAAGTTCTAGGATCAAAGAAGAGGCCCCATTTTCTAGGTCCCATGGATTGACTTGCAAGGGCCATCAATCCCAATCTAACTAAGAAGATGAGGCAAGTTCATCCAGGTGTGAAAGACATTGGAGCATTTTTCAGGGAGTACTCTGTGTGTGTGTGTGTGTGTGTGTGTGTGTGTTCGTGGAATCTTTTTCAAAATCGGAGAAGAATTGTATTAACTAGGGATTTTTCTATTGTGTGTAGACATACAAAGAAAAAGAATAGACTAGATGCAATAAGGTTGAACAACAAAAGAAGGGGAAAGGAGATAGATGTCTCACTTGCTAGTAATTCAGCGAAGCAATACATTCACAAGGATGGATTGTTTAAGGAAGTGACGAAGAAGTTGACCCAGTTTCCGGACTTACATGGGAGGTGATTGGGGAAGCTAGGGGGGCAGATGAAGTCCTTAACGCAGAAGTAGTAGAAAAGTTGAAGTACAGGAGCTACTAAAGAAGATTTCTGTTGGAAGATGATACTAAAGAGGAGGAAATGAGGATTTCAAGTGTGAGGATTCGATGTGTTTGCATGTCCTGCATACGCAAAATGCACAGACGGTGTATCTTGACCGCTGTGCGTGTTTTTGACAGTCCAGAGTTTAAAAAAACTCTTCCATGTAAAGTTAACTCTTACATGGAAGAGTTTTTTAAAAATCTGGACCGTCGATTCCTAAAATGGACAGTCTAGATGTGTGTTCGTGCACGTACGTACACGTAGCATATTTGGAGTCCGATGGAGGCCATATTTTCGAGGGAGATGGACAAGAAGAGGACGACTAATTGATTACTTTATTTGGTTTTGAACTTTGAGCATTGGACTTTGTAATTGACTAGTTATTTGGTACTACTTGGTTTTATTTGATTTGAAGATAAACTATGAACATTGAACTTTGCATTACGGATTGACTAGTTATTTGGTAGTACTTAGTTTCCATGTCTCTGCATACTAAAAAGTTTCATTTTGAATGTTTAATGTTGTCATCATAGATGTAATTTGGGGAAGGGGTGGAGAATAAAAAAATCCGACTAATTGCTAGGCGCCGAGTACTCAGCCTGGAAGCTAGAAGGTGCTTGGTTGCCTGGCTAGCGGGTTTTAGAACCTTGCCTATATTCACAATGCTCTCGTCATGACACATGCCGGCCCAACATTTCACCGACGATCATGGTGTAGCCTATGAAGCACGGATACTCTATTTTGACCTCCGTATCACGTACCGTACGCGTATCGGATACGGATACGCTCCGGATACTTATCTGATACGTTTATTAGAGTATCCGTAATTAAAATTGATTTATTTTTATTCGAATACGTTTTGGATACAATGGGATACGTTTTGGATACGCGCGGGGGTAAATTTGTTATTTCTCGAAATATATGGGTGAAAAGTGAAATTTGGGGCTTTATTAAGTCTTTTTTCCTCCTCAGTCATATCAGAGAAGACAGAAGCAAAAGGAGATCGACAAATTGCTCTCCTGTAAGTCGTCTCTCTCTCTCTCTCTCTCTCTCTCTCTCTCTCTCTCTCTCGTATCTCACTGTAATCTGTTTCTCGTCCAGTAACAACACAAGGCGATCGGGAAGAGGGAAGATGTTGATGGGTTTCCATGAAAATCGAAAAACCCTAGTTCAGGGTTTGGGGGGTTTTGAAATTACAGCCACAGAAGCAAGAGGAGATCGACAAAAGCTCTGCTGTAAGTGTCGTCTCTCTCTCCTCTCTCTCTCTCTCTCTCTCTCTCACTGTTGGCTGTTGTCATCTCTGTTGTACGTGTCGTCTCTCTCTCCTCTCTCTCTTCTCTCTCTCTCCCTCTCACTGTTGGCTGTTATCATCTCTTTTTTGTTTTTTTTCCCCCCTGTTTCCCGTTTCCTATTCCTGTTGGCTGTTTTCATCTCTTCTTTGTTTTTTTTTTTTCCCCATAACAGTATAATGGAAACTGCTGCAAGTTCTCTTGCTGGTAGTTCTGTTTCTAATGAAGGGTAATCGAGGGATCAAAATACAAACCATCCTCTTTGGAGTTATGTTACAAAATTAGAGAAGAGCAGGGGGGGGGGGGGGGGGGGGGGGGGGGGGGGGGGGGGGGAATACTTTGTGGCAGTGTAATATTTGCAATGTAATCAAAATAAAAAAGAGTTCATACACTAGGGTTAGGGGTCATTTGTTGAAGTTGAACAATGGAATTGGACCTTGTAAGAAAGTTACAAACCAATGAAGAAATTAGAGGAAGAAGCAAAAACGAAAATGTGAGACAATGCGCCAAAGAAAGTACCTCTACCCCCTTGTACTAGATCAAGTGGTTTTATTCTAGAAGGTTATGAGCAAAAAAACCAAAGAACAAGTGGAGGTAGAAGTGAAACTACATCACCCCTTGAGAAGGTGTTTGATAGGAATAAGCGTGATCAATTGCATGCGGAAATTGCTAGGATGTTTTATTCCGGGGGTTTGCCATTTCATTTGGCAAGAAACTCTTATTATGTGAGCTCCTATCAATTTGCCGCGAACAATGCTTTGTCTGGATATTTGCCACCGGGATATAATTTGTTGAGGACGACTTTACTTCAACAAGAAAGGACAAATGTTGAGAGATTGCTCCTACCGGTTAAAGGAACATGGAGAGAGAAAGGTGTAAGCATTGTGAGTAATGGATGGAGTGACTCGCAAAGAGGCCTTTGATCAACTTTATGGCGGTGACGGAGGGTGTGGCTATGTTCCTTAAAGCCGTTGATTGTTCCGGTGAGACAAAAGATAAGTATTTCATTTGTGAGTTGATGAAAGAAGTGATAGAGGAGGTTGGCCCCGACAATGTGGTTCAAGTAATCACAGATAATGCTAAGAATTGTGCCAGCGCGGGTCTTCTCATTGAAGGTTTATATCCTAATATCTCTTGGACACCATGTGTGGTCCACACTCTCAACCTTGCCTTGCAAAATATTTGTGCAACAAAGAATGTTGAAAATAATCAAGTAACTTATGACGAGTGTTCTTGGATCACGATCATTGCGGATGATGTTTCATTCATCAAGAATTTTATCATGAACCATTCCATGAGGTTGGCTATCTTCAATGAAGTCGTTCCTTTGAAGTTGCTCTCGGTTGCAAGTACGCGTTTTGCTTCCGTAATGGTTATGCTTAAAAGATTCAAGCTTCTTAGAGCTAGTCTTCAAAACATGGTTATAAGCTCAAGGTGGAATTCTTATAGAGAGGATGATACAGGTAAAGCGAAGTTTGTGAAAGAAAAGGTGTTAGATGACATTTGGTAGGACTCTATTGATTATATACTTGCCTTTACCTCTCTCATGTATGATATGCTAAGGATTTATGACACCGATTGGCCTTGTCTTCATTTGGTCTATGACATGTGGGATACAATGATAGAGAAGGTAAAGTGCGCAATATATAGGCATGAAGGAAAGCGGCATGATGAGATATCTACCTTCTATGAAGTTGTTCACACAATTCTCGTCGATCGGTGGAACAAGAACAACACTCCACTTCATTGCCTAGCGCATTCCTTAAATCCAAGGTGACTTCTAACTTCACTTCATAAATAGTGTGAACATTATGTACTCTCTTAATCATAAACTAAAATTCAACTTTTCTTTGTATTACTATTACATAGGTACTATAGTGATGAATGGCTTCATGAGGGTCCTAGTAGAGTGCCTCCGCATAAAGATATTGAGGTTGCACGAGAAAGAATGAAATGCATGAAAAAGCATTTTCCTAATTCGGCGGAGCGCACAAGGGCTAACTTGGAATTTGCCAATTTCTCAAGCAAGGCAGGAGAGTTTGAGGATAGTGATTCCATTCATGATCGGTATGCAATGGACCCTAAGAGTTGGTGGGTTAATTATGGTGCAAGTGCACCTTTGCTTCAAAGCATAGCCTTAAAGCTACTTGTGCAACCTTCTTCATCATCATGTAGCGAGAGAAATTGGAGTACTTACTCATTTGTGCACTCGGCAAAAAGGAATAAGATGGCTCCAAAACGTGCGGAAGACTTGGTTTACATTCTTAGCAACCTCCACCTCCTATCAAGAAGATCTCGGCAATACATGGAAGGACAAACGAAGATGTGGGACATTGCCGGAGACGCTTTTGATTTATTTGAGGATGTTGGAGAGCTTGGGATTGCACAACTCTCTCTTGATGAACCGGAGTTGGAGGCCATTGTTTTTACGGACAATGGTGATGAAGGTGAAATTGGCGATGAAGCAATGGAAGTTTAGTGAAATAGAATGATGGTTGTAAATTTGTAGTAGTTGGCACTTAGGCAATATTTTGGATGGGGAAGGCCAATCTTTTGACTTTTGATGATGTTAATTGCTCTTTTGTTTTTGAAATGGTGAACTTGTGTAATGGAATTTTAGGAATTATATATATATATATATATATATATATATATATATATATATATATATATATATATATATATAATATTTTATTTTTATATTTTTATATTCAACGTATCCCCCAACGTATCGTATCCGACTTTTTGGAAAAATCACGTATCTGTATCGTATCATATCCGTATCCGTATCTCGTATCCGTATCCGTGCTTCATAGGGAGTAGCACTTAGCCCTGTACAACAATTTGCTCCTATACATGGGATTCAAGAGTGGTCCAGTACAGATCCTAGAGGAGGTTCCCACTTCCAATCACGTAGACTGAGGTTAAGCTCTGATGCCATTTGAAAGGACCCACACACACTGAACTAATAACCCTTAGCCTAACCACGTGGCTCAAAAGGTTAATCTCAAGTTATATAGTAGTTACTCACAATTCGTACATACTAGTTGCATTTCCAATTTCCCACCATTGTGGAACGAATTGGTTCAACAAGAAGAATTTGTCATTAGGCATATGTATGCAAATTCAACAACCCCATCTTTTACAAATGGAGCGTGCGTTTTTTTTTTTTTTTTGGAAGGGAAGGTACACACTTTGGCAGATAATTGGAAGGGTGTTGGGATTTGGGAAAGCACTTGCCTAGAACAACTCAGGAATGCATCTTCAACAAGAATAGTTGTTCATCTATGTCACAAAGACTAACTGCACCCAAGAAGGATAAGCATAGTGGGCACAGGACATCCATTCCTTTTTTTCATGTTGATAAGCAAATGAAAAATCCACTCTCATAACAAAGATACTGGGATGGAATCCGTTCAAGATACCAACAAAACCCACACATTAATGGCTAGAGTTCATCTATTGTTCCTGGAAAACAATAAATCACTAAGTCTAACAAATTCAACACCAAAACCTCCAATGAATTGATTAATCAACAATCTAACAAATCCGAAGAAGTAAACCATTCCAATCAGCAACCAGTAAGTGCTGCACAAAAGCCTTATTCAGACACGAAAAATGGAGGAAAAAAAAAGAGACCAACCTTCAAGAATCCCTTGGCCGATTAGACGAGCTTTTCTACCCGTCTGCTCCAAAGCTTCAGTCACGGTCTTCACAGGTGAAGACCCGAGAATTCTGACCACTTGATTGCTCAAATCCACGTCAACATTCTTAACACCTAAAGTATTTCCAAGAAAACAATATATTAGCTCACATTGGATTGAAAAACCAAGCCCAAACAAACGGCAATCAAAGTCATATTCAATTTGGTTTAGCACATATTTGAGATGTTCATACCCACCATCAACAGTCGCTAACTTGTTCTTGACCGCGTTTACGCACCCGTCACACTTCATGTCCACCATATACTCTGTCTGTATCAAGTCAAAACCAAAATATCAGAACCCCAACACAATCCACCTTTTTCCTCACACACGAAGAGAAAAGAAAGGAAGAAAAGTCTGTCCTCGATATTACCAAATATCTAGCAACAGAACTAATGAAATTACATGGAAATGAAGTTATCGAGTATCACTTAATTTAACATGATGAACTTCAAAAACAAGGTCCCAACCAACGTATAGAGATGGAGCTCACCAATAATTCCGGCAACACGGCATTGTTCTGCAAAATCAAAACAAGAAACCTTATGAGCCCAAATTGAAATACATAGACGGAGGATATATGCCTACATGGTCCCACCTTCCCCCATTTGAATGTCACATAATATCCCCTAAATTAGTAATCAATGGATGCCTGCCTTGGAAATGAAATGCCTTTAATAGTATTCAAAAGTAGTAACAAAGGCAAATCTTAGAAATAAATGTCTTTTGATACGAATTTAAACGCATATTCATAACGAGTATCCTAAAAATTTCCTCTGATTGCTGCTCAAAAAAAATATTCCTCTGATTTTAATTTGATCACATGGATCAAATATATAACTAGAAATTTGGAATAACAGCGCTCGCACAGAGAGAGAGAGAGAGACCTGAAAGGAGAGTTTATGATCCGAGGAGGGGGCTTCCATGTGTAGAGCCGAAGGAGGACGGGAAGAGCTCTTCGCGAGGCCCAATCGAAGAAGTGGTGTGAGGGTAGACTTGGTAATCGAGAGAGAAGGAAAAGTTAGGTTTTTGGAGAAGCACGAGGAAGAAGAAGAAAGAGCGAAGACAGCGGTGGCTGCTGCGATTGCCGTCGTGGTGGTGGTGGTGCTTGCCACTGACCTCAGAAATCCCATATTTCTACTACTCCTTTTTTCAGTTATATTTATTAGTACCAATCTACCAACAGTTGAGTACTTGTCTCTCTCTCTCTCTCTCTCTCCCCGGGTCTGTCTTCTGAATTCTTTTTTTGTCTTTTTTTTTCCTCTTTAGAGTGGCCTTCTTCAGTTCTTCTGGATGTTTCGTGAGAGAAGCCCAATTATGTATAAGTTGCTGCAGTATCAGTGAGAGAAGCCCAATTATGGCCCATATGAAGCCCCAAACACTAGCCACATAAGAAGTAGCTTGGACATAACTTTAGGGCCGGTCCCAGAATTGGATTTCATGTTTGGGCGGCTCCTAATTGCATTCCTTACCAGGTCATATGCATTTAATGCGCCTCTCTCTCTATCTCTGAAATCGGTTTGTGCTTTATCAACAGATTCAATTGTTGGTCTCTGATCCCAGTTTTCCAAAAGATTTTAGCACCCAGGTGCTAAAATTATGATATTTCAAATCCAAAAATGAAGTGGTTCCGTGTATCGTTTTTCGATTTTTTCCGCACCAAGTTAAAGTACACGAGGAGTATTTTAATTTGGTACCAAAAAAATCGAAAAATGATACACGGAACCACTTCATTTTTTTATTTGAAATATCATGATTTTAGCACCTGTGTGCTAAAATCTTTTGGAAAGATCAACCCATGTTACACATGCATGAGGAAATTCTTGGGAGCCAAGCCACGACAATTAAATTTAGGAAAGAAGAAATCCTACTCAAAGTGATATTTTACCAAGGATTTAATTTCCTTTTACAAGGAATCTTGGCAGAAGCATAGCCTATGGGAATTTGGTAACGATGAAGGGATATAGACATATGCAGTAGCAACAACAATAAAGGGGCGGTGGAATCCATGTTCAATTGGAAAAGGAAATTGTGCAATCCATGTCCAACTGGAAAAGGCAATTGTGTTATTAGGAAACAAAGGGCCAACCATTATTTCTTTTCCATGAGTCACTCGGATTGGAAAAGAGTCTATAAAAGGGAGAATAGAGTTCATTCTTTGGGATCACAGACTTCTACTCATTCGGCACACTAAAAAGCAGCCAACCGAGAGCCCTATTCCGATTAACCCATTCTTTCCCATCATGGCCGAACAGCAACAAATTGGAGCAGCGTTTTTCCTTTCGATGGCTAACTAAACCCCTCTTCTTGGGGGAAGATGAAGCCCCGGTTCAAGTAACTATGTGTATGTATAGGTTTTGGATTATTATTTCGAATCGATTGATTAACTAGAACTCTTTTTCATTGTGATCGAATGAATTATTTTAATGATTTCATCTATTGAGTATTTGTGTACTAGTTTGCAAATACCAAGTTAATCAATAGTTTTCAATGCTTGTGCTTGGGTGATTGAGATGGGTTATGCTCGTAAGACGGATCGTGCCACTAGACAGCCCGTGAAAGAGACGAGTTGTGCCAGCGAGACGGACCGTGCTATGGGATAGTCCATGTTTGTTGGTAACACAATTATTTTCTAGACGAATATCGATAGGATTTGCAAGTCCTAGCAATATTCCTTTATGATTCGAAATATTATTCTTAACGTATACATAACTAAGTTATGTGGTCGGGGTGGATTCGGAACCCTAGATCCTCTCTCCATTAATTTCACCCAATTTATTGTTATTGCTCTTTTTATTTTAGTAATTTACAAAATCAATCACTCAATCTCTTTTTCCGAATTAAAATATAAATTAATCGAAGTTAACGTAATTTAGCCAAATTGTCTCCGCGGATCGACCTCAGGACTTGACCACTGTTCTTCCTGAGTAAGGGTTAATTCCTTGATTTTATAAATATATTTTTGGTGTGAAAAACAACCTACCAGTCTCCAACTCTAGACCAAGATTTTAAATTATGAAAAGTACTGTTCGATCAAGCAAGGAGTACTTATAATATTAGATTGAACTGATTTTCTGTGAGAAAGGTTGACAAGTCAAGATTTACCAAAAGAATGATATTGATAATCAATGTAGTACTTGGCCTTAACCTCATCCAAGCTGCAAACAGGGGCAAAGTTAGTAGGGTCGAAAATTAGATTCATGTACATAATATATTTTCTATTTACTAATCCAATAAATAACCAAATTAAGAGGTTAGTTAGACGGTGTTTGGGCGCCGGTTTTTTGCATTCTCTTTTTCACCTTCTTTGTGTTTGGCCGACATTTTTCATAACTCATTCCAGGAGAATGCATTCTCCATTTTCGTTGTTAGAAGCCAAAAGCCAAAAAGAGCTTGGAAGCTCCTTTTCAATTCTACTTCTCGCTTTTCCTTTCCCCTTAATTTCTCTCGGACCATCATACCCCTTGTTTACATTAAAATCCATCACAGAACACACAAACTAGAGAGAGGGGAAGCCAGAAGGGAGATGCAAGCGATCTTCCACACCAGTTCGTAGCTGCTCGATCTGTTCTTTTCCAGAAATTGTTCAGATTGTCGGTGTTGAAAGTGTGTGCAAAGATTGTTAAGATTTGTGTATTGTTTCGAAGAAGAGGGTTTCGATGGGAGAAAGAATGGGAGTTTCATGGTTGAGAGGGGGGGGGGGGGGGGGGGGGGGGGGAAGAGAGAGAGAGAGAGAGAGAGAGCACCTGTGAAGACCAGATCAAAGGAAGAATAGCAGCTATGTTGGTGGCAGTGGATCTCCAATAGCTGTAGACGAAAAAGAAGAGGAACAAAGAGATTTTTTCTTTTACTGATCCAATTTTGACTGAGTTCTAGGATTTTAACATGTCTCGGCCCAAATGGGTTTCTTCCAAAAAAATACTATATAAATAAATAATTGGACCGTGGCAAAATATTTTCCAAATTGTCTTTAAAAAAACTTGCTAGAAACAATTCGTACGCATTAATTCTACTTTTGCAAAATACATTATGCACATTTCTCTCAAACACTCCTCCCAAATTCAAAACTCATTTTGGCCATAATCCAAAAAGCCAAAAAAAATAAAAAGTTGAAAATGAAAAACTGAAAAGTAGGCTCCCAAACACCCCCTTATAGCGTAAAGATATATACACTAATAAATCTAAGTTTGCTTTAAAATTGGTGTGAAGACTTGATATATTGTGAAAACAATAAACAATAGTCTTATCCGTAATACTATCAACTTTTAAAATGAAGAGGATGCATAAAGTTTCTATGAATTTGAAGTAAGTTTGGGCATTAATTTATAAATTTTTTGTAAGGTCAAAATAACAAAATTGACTTCAAACTATCAAATATCCTTGTAAGAGAACACTAGAAGTGGTTCAAGAATAAGAATATCAAATCGACTATTACTCTTATTTCCAACACAGTGTATTGCTTATTTGAGAGCCAGTGTCTTTGTATTATCCTCAGAAAAGGGAATAAAGCTGTAGGTGATGGTTCTTGCTATCGTGATGAGCTGGAGAGGTATGGATAGTCAACAGTAAAGACACAGTAGGAGAAAGGAATAGAGTGGTCTAGAGGAAGGGTGAAGAACAGAGCAGGAGTGCACAGAAAGAACTAAGGCAGTGGATTGCTCTCAGTTTAATCCATGATACCTGTGGTGACCTAGGAGATGGGGCCAGAGCTTACTAGAGAGAATGCTCTCCTCTCACTCGATGATACCCTTTTCTCTCTCTAGAATGGCATATGCCTCTGCCAATATTTCACCCACCTCTGGGTATGAAAGGGAATGTCCCATATTTATAGGCACCTTGGACCAATCATAAGGTGCCAGGTTGTCATCCTATAATATGATAACACGTGTCCTTTCCGTACAACCTGACCGTACGGGTGATGTCGTCACCGCGTGGCCGACGCGTGCGGCAACAAGCCATTCCCCCGCGCAGCGATCCTTCTGTTCTAAGCCACCAAGCCACTAGATCTCCCTTATTCCCGTAAGGGCAAGGTCGTGACCTGTTCGGTCGCGCCTGTACCGCAGCCAAGCCTCAGAGGGCCCCCGGGGTCCTGCCTTTAGACCGTAGCAAGTATATTAACCTGGGCTAAATCAGACTAGCTTCTCGTGTTCTCGCCCATGTTCTGAGCCGCGCCAGTCATATGGGCCGTGAGCTTTTCTCCTTGTCCGGATGGCTCACGGTTGTCCAAGCACGGTCCTTGGGGTGCGCGCCACTGGGGCGCCTTGCGCAAGAGGGTCCCGCTTTAGTGGCCCCATTACGCGGAGACTTGTGCCCGCGCCGGTGGACCCCCGCTAGGGGACATGCGCGAAGTGTGCCACGTGTCGCGCGGACATTTCGCCAGCTGGGTGACACTTGTCATGATCTCATTGGAGGGTCAACGTTGACTCTGGTCAACGAGGGGTCTCGCGCTGACCTCTCCTACAAATGGCCCCCACGCGCGGGTGGAACACGCAGGCGCGTGGCGTGATACTCACGCGCTTTCCCACGCGCGCGTGACGTCAGCGAGTTATCCGTTTTCTGACAACTTTTCGGCTGATTGACGCGACGGTTTAAGGGCACCTTTCCAGCCGTCCGAGGTCATCATTATTGCTGGCGTTTTAGACCGACATAATGGTTGATTGCGACCGTTCGGGGCCCATTCTTCTTCTTATAAATATCTCACGACCCCCCCCCCCCCCCCCACTTCATCTCCTTCATTTGCTTTTGAATTTTCAGAGCTCCTCTCTCTAAAACCCCTTCGATTTTCTGCATCTTTTTTTTTTTTTTTCGCAACTCTTCTAGTTTGTAAAAACACTTCTCCCACATCAACAATGACTCGTGGCGAACAGGTTGTTGGAGGCAGGTCCACTGTCCAAGGAGGTCCAGTTCCTCCTTCGGACCAGTGGCGTCGGGCCCCGTATTTCCATGGCAAGAGCGATCCCTTCTAGGAGAACGTGGAATCATACAATCCGGTGGGCAGCGAATTGGACGATGTGCTGTGCATCCGGTCGGAGGCGTCAGTCGAAGATGGGGACATGGTACCACCTTCTTCTGTTCTCCGTCTTCGCATGGAGAGGGGAGACTTCCCCTTTTCTTCTATTCAGTATTCTGCTCTCTCTGCACCCCCCGCCGGCTGGCATGAGTGGGTGGAGGATGTGATTGGGGATGCTGCTCATAAGAAGATCCTGGAGCGCGTGCACATACTCGAGCCCCTCAAGATATCCCAGATTCTGACGCTGAACAGGAGAAACGAGAACATCGACTTCTTGGTTTCTCGATGGAGTGTGGACACCCACACCTTCGTGTTCTCGAAGATTTTGGGATCCAGGTCCACAAGTCAACCATCTACCGGTCACAAACCAATGGAGCTGTAGAGGCTGCCAACAAAACCATCAAGTCGATACTGGAAAGAACCATTCAGTCTACAAGAAACTGGCATGAACAGCTGTCGTTAGCACTTTGGGGATATCGGACATCCATCAGTACTCCGACAGGGGCAACACACTATTCTTTGGTTTACGGTATGGAAGTCGTCCTCCCTATTGAACTTGAGGTACCATCACTAAGAGTCATGATGGAAGCTGAGATCGAAGAAGCTGAATGGCAGAGTGCGAGATTCGAAGAACTCATGCTATTTGACGAGAGAAGGCTCAAAGCCTTGTATCATGTTCAAGGGTATCAACGCCAAATCGCACGCGCTTTTAACAAGAAAGTCAAGTCTAGGAATCTGCAAGAAGGAGATATGGTTCTGAAGGAGATCCGGGCTCCAGTTTTCGATCCACGCGGGAAATTTCGGCCAAAGTGGGCAGGGCCCTACATCATCAAGAAAATCTTGTTTGGAGACGCAACTCAGCTCATTGATCTCGACGACAACGAATTCTCTACATTGGTCAACATGGATCAACTCAAGCGATACTACCCCTGAGAGAAGCTCGCTGGACTGAAAACTGCAAGGGCGAGCAGTGCCAGGCAAAAATTAGAGCAAGTCTACTAAGTCGGAAACCCACATCGAGCGGCTTAGGCAAAATTCAAGACAAATCAATCAAAAGAGCTCGCTAGACCAAAAACCGAAAAGGGCGGTACTAGGCAAAAATTAGAGCACAAAAGGAGAGTGAAAATACTCGAGTAAACCCTAGCCAAAATTGTTTGCATGAACTACGTCATGACCTGATTCCTTTTTAAAGGATACGTAGGCATCCTCACATTGAGGACAGGTCGCAATCTTTTGTAACATCCCTTGAGCTGATCCAGAACCGTCACTCGCGCTTACAATCACAATCAGCGAGAATCAAAGCGGAAAACTTTCACAAATCACTTTTATTCAAACTGATTTCTTCGATTACATGGCTAAGTATGAATCTTTCACAACAAAACAACAAAAGCAAAACATCGGCCCTCATGAAACATGTCATGGGTCAGCAATTTATTTTGAGTACAATCATGGGTCAGCAATTTATTTTGAGTACAATTAGACTAAAGCAAATGCCAATTTTGATTCCTATTTTCTCTTGCTTCAATTTCTTGTACCAACCATCTCTTGTAATGCCCCGAAAGCACAACGCACGCTCCCTCCAAGTACACTGATAAGCTTAGATAGTCGCTTGGTTGAAATTTGGCATGACGAAGTTTTCAGGATTCACAAGCGGTATTGTTTGACCAACACCGAGCTGACGAAGGATGAGGTAATGTAAAAGGTCGAGCAAGACAGACCCGCCAGAACAATCCTATGACATCCCATATTGCTCACCGTCATGGTCGAACGATCCATCCAGTTCAAGCGCCAAGAAATTGAGCCCTCTTTAAGTTGGGAAAACACCTGAACCCAACCAGAAACACTCCTGTGAAACTCCTGGTACTCCCTTTGAACAAAGCCTTGCGTCTCATGGATCCTGTTCCGCGGCACTGCCTCCAGAACGGCAGCCTTATCGCAAAGCCAAGTCTACATGAGAGAGAAAACAAGTAACGAACCGTAGAAAGCCTAAACCCGAGCATTGAGGTAAAAAGAGAATGAAAAATGAACCAGAAAAAGGAGAGCTGAGTGAGAAACCTATATGTAGGAGCAAAGCACTACCTTCAAAAACATTGGTACGCCCAACACGGACTTCATCCAAACCCATCAAAGTTTTAGCCAGAACCATTGGAGCTACATCTTTGCGCTCTTCAATCTGCTTAGCCACTCCTACCAGTGCCACACTTGCCTGATTATCTGAACGAACAAACAGAAACGCCGCAAGGATAACGAGGCACAATGCAAAACCTTCAGGTCGAAACTGGTTGATCAAACGCGAAATGTTGAGCATGCGTCCCTAAATCATAGACCTTGCCGCATTTTTACTCAAGCCCAGCTTTGAGGACAACACATCAGCATAATTCACTCCCTGAAGAGGAATAACAGGAGTCTCCAGGTCAAAACCTCCAAGATACGTGGAACTCTTCCACCGTGGGACATAACTCTTGGAGGCCGAAACGAAACACATGCACTTCAGGATCCCAAAAGCAAACAACAGCATGTAGCAACTCAAGACGTATGGTTACATCCCGAATGTAACGCATAGATGCCAACCTATGGTCACAGAAGTTCAACCAACCCAGGCTGTCAAGCTCATCAAGCTAGGGACGAACTAAAGCTGAGATACTCACAACCATTTATGGGATATGGGAGAGATGAAGAATGCGATTTTCAGGATGAATAAGCTATGAAAACAATGCTATTTATAAGCATTCAAGGGAGAAGGATTCAGAAATCTCAGAAAACGTGCGCCTCGGGAAGCGTGCCACATCGAAGAATGTGAGGATAACACAAAAATTTATAAACTTCCTCAAAATAGGCTTTGGTTCAGTATTTCAAGACTTTTGGACGTACAGAAGTGCATTGGGAAGTCAAGACGGGAAGCCAGAACCGTAGAAGACAATGTCAGAAGTGGGACATCCAACGCCGGTTCCATACGGCATTATTCCTTCACCGTGCGGTGCAATCTCTTATGCCGTACGATGTACTTGGCTATCTTTCAACCAGAATTCCGATTTTGGCCCTCAAGACCCATTCCGAGCTTCTTTTGGCCACTTTTCTCGTGCATAAAACTCAAAGTGAGTATCAAGGACTCAATGGAAGAATTATTTGGCACTTTCAAGGATGTCTCGATAAACAGATACGCCGAAGACCCCGGATACAGAGCTTCGAGTGAAATTTGCAACTTTTTTTCCACAAACTTCTCGAGATATTCGCTTCAAGCAAGGGCGTGTCATACATTTTCAAACTCAAGAAGGGTACATTAAGTGTGTTGGTCAAATCCTTGTTCACTTGGAAGACTCGGGACTACCAAAAGTCATATCTCGGCACACCCGGATTATGGTTTTTCGAGATTTACTTGATTTTGCAAGCATTGTTGCATACATTCGGGATTTGTTGGATCAATCAAGTCAAGATATCTAGCTACGGGGCGTTTTCACTATAAACTCCTCTCTCTCATCATTTTTCCAGTTCTTCCAACAAAAAGCCGAAAGTGTCCAGTTTTATGCCTTTCCCAGTTTCAAACTCATGTACATTTCATCTCCCCACAGTGTCTCGTGTCATACGTTCTCAGTGCTAGGTTTGGTTTTTAAGATTCAAGTCTTTGTTAATGTAAGTCATTCTACATAACAGAAATATGAGTTTTATGAAAATGAAAACGATATCCATGTCATAAGTAATAAGTGCATTTATCCAGGGGCAAAACGGGCCCGACATCATGAAAACTACTACTACGAAAGAAAGGAAAGAACAGGCAAATAGGCGCCCAAATAAAAAAGCAGGCACGCAGGCCTGTCCTACCTACTCAAGCGCGAGGCCTCTTCCGCGAATGAGGTCTAAGCTCTTCAGACTCAGAAGGACCTGTGTCCTCCTCACTACTCTCTGCCTCCCTGAAAGACCACCATGACGGTAGAGCCGAACTCCCTGTTGCACTCCCTCCCGGCCTATCAACGGAAGGCCGACGACCTCGAAGTACTCTATCGGAGGGAGGAATCATGGGACCACCACCAGCTTGCTTCATCAACGGCCTCCTCCGCTCAATCCTCGGAGGTGGGGACATACTCTGCACAAAGCAAAAGAATTCCATCAATATACAGAATTGATATACAAGTCTAAAAGCACATAATTCAAATAACAAAGCATGAAAATTACCTGAGAACTCCCTCTGCCGGGAGAAGGGCTACGACTAGCTCTACGCCCTCCTCCCCTGCTGGGTCCGTTGGCTCCTCTACTAGCTCCTCTGGCAGCCCTTCCTACGCCGGCTCCACCAGCTCCGGCTGCACCACCTCTGTTAGCTCTCCGGGCACCTCCGCCTCTAGCACCACCGCCTTTGTCAGCACTCCTACCTCGGTCAGCACCTCGGCCTCTCTCAGCGCCTCCACCACCGCGAGCTCTGCCCCCAGCACCTCGAGCTCCTCTACCACGGCCTGGGCCACCTCTACCAGGGCCACCCTCTCTGAATCGGGGACGCACCTCTGGGACGTCCCTCCGGGACGTCACCTATCATCAGCCAGCGTACCAAAGCCTCCAAGTCCAAGTTCAGCTGATAGGACTCTGACGCCCAGCTAGCAGGAATCTGTAAAACAACGAAGACAATACACAAGTATCTTCAATAATGATTAAGGAAATACAAACTGAAAATGTGTTTTCTTTCTTTTACAGGTTACCTGAACAAAAGTAAGGTCTAGCTGGGGTGCAACACGAGGGACCTCCAACACTCCCATCATCCCTCTAGGCATTTGCATCTCTATCTCTCTCCTCAACACCAGCAAGGCCGTCTCTGTGGCTGCTATGCGGGTCTCCATATCCAGAAAGCTAGCCAAATGGCCGACCAGAAAGCCCTCGTAGTCTAGAGAACTGCCGAAAGGAAGCACAGTGTCCAGCACAGTGTACCTCTCTATCTCAGCCCGTGTGTACTCATCAGTCCACTGTACACCAGGGGGTATACGCCCTGGTATCCTAAAGTGCGCCAACCTAAGAGACTAACGAGGCACCCTCTCTCCCAAGTACCACTGCCAACCACACGGGGACTCTAGCAGAATCCGTCCCCGTGTTAACTCTCTGCTCCTCTCCAGGTACTGGTCAGTCGCCGCATCCCAAGTGTGCCATCTCACCTACGAGGAAATTCAATTTCTTCAGGAAAAGTTGAAAGCAAAAAAGAAAGCTCAAATTTGAGAACAAACACAGAGTTCAGAAACATACCATACTACCGTTAGCCTGGTCCAAGAAACGACGGAAGTCGTTCAATTTCCCTACATGTACACTACCGCCACGGTGCTCTCGATCCCACTTTGCTGCTCGGGGGATCACCTCCTCGTTTTCATGACTATTTACCGGCGGATACATCCCCAGCACCTCATAAGCCCACACCTACATGGTTAAAAGGTATCATCAACAAGTTACAATCTACATGACAATATCTCAAGAACTTGAAAACAAGAAGAAAGCAAGAAAAGTTTTACCTCAAGCACCCTCCAGAAGCCGCTAAGGCTCGTCCCAACTCCACGGTTGACAAAACCCAAGAAACAGTAAAGGGTGCAAAGAGCAGCACCTCCGAAGTCCAAGCTCGCCACCCTACTCAAGTCTGCCAACGCTAGGAGCCAACCCAAGTGAACCTCACTCTGCCTGTTCGAAAACAGGGACACACCAAAAAAGTACAACAAGTAAGCCCTAGCCATCTGAGCTACCTCTGTCGGTGACTTTGGCTCGTGGTCCCACAAAGCTGGCAAGTGGTCACACCTCACCATAGGCTCTCCATCGCCTATCTCTCTCCCCAGAAAGTGCCTGATAGCCGCGCTGTCTTTGTATAGACCTGAGTCGAACGAGGCCGGCTCACCACCTACTCTCAAGCCTGTGATCGCTGAAAGTTCAATGGCGTCACAGTCATCTCAGTGAACCTCAAGTGGAAAGTGTTGGTGGTGTCCTACCAACGCTCAATCAAAGCTCTTAGCAACCTGCGGCCAGCCCGTGTCGGCACCAGAAGTCGAATAAACCCCATGAAGCATGTGCCCTCAATTACCTCTCTCATCACTGCCCCTGGCAAGCCTCGGAAGCACTCCAAGGAGTCGGACGAACCTCCATACACAGACAAAGAGGTGTTTCTCTGTTCAGAAGGCAAAAACAACTTTTTCAAACAACAACAATAAAAAGCATGCAAATACAGGAATTCGAGACAAGTACAACAACTGAAAGCAATAATTAAAGTATGTACCAGCGGACGTGCCGAAATATGGGTCTCCGGGTCCCTTAGCAAGGTGGTCTCATCATAGAACAAGTGTGCCGGCGAGTACACATCACACCCTAGCGGTATACAGAAGTGCACCCGTGGCACGTAAGTCTCAGGGTCAAACGGGGGCCTCACCCTCTGTGCCCTCTCCACCTCTGCCACCAAGGATAAAAGTGCACCCTCTCCTGCAGCCTCAGCCTCTCTCTGTCTCTCCTCAAAGAGTATGTCCAGAACGTGCTCAAGCACCCCCTCCTCAGCAATAGCCGCCGCAAAAGTCGAATCTTCCTGAAGAGTCCGTGCTAAGTCCTCGTCTCTCACTCCCTCCAGTGTATCAGCCATAGTATAACCCAGAGCCCGAGAAGAGCCAACCACTGCAGGAACAACTGGTGGGTCCAAAGCACCAACCTCTATCTCCTCACCCCCACTACTCGAATCTCGAGCCTCCTCCGCTATCACTTTCTCCTTCCCCAGATCCATTCTAACCACGGGAATATCAACTAACATCTGCTCTCCTCCGATGGGCACCTCAATAACCAAAGAAGCACTCGAAAGACCGCTGGGTACCAAACTCTTCTGAGAACCCATGTTTGCACCCTCTCCAACAAGTCTCTACTCAACCATAACGTGCACACCTCCAATATCCATCTCCATCTCAGAAATCTATACACCCATATCTTGCATGTCAGTCTTCATGGGCTCAGAGCTACTCTCGCCACCCTGCATGGCAATATTATCACTTCTTCCAAGCCGATCATCACCAGCACTGCTCGCCGAAGCACTGCTTGCTGTCGCGGTGGTCAGGCCGCCGCTATTTGGGTCACCCATCGCCGCCACCACCTCGTCATCACTGGGTGTGGACGGTCGACTTCCCACGCCGGTTTGTTTGATTTGAAAATGGGAGTCGCCACCCGGGTTTTTGGAAAATGGTTTAGGACCCGAGAAATCGTTTTGAAAATGATTTGAAAAATGGTATAACTCTCGCGGTTGAAAATAAGTTTGAAAACCAGAGATTCGTTTTGGATTCGGGAGCCAGGTTACGAACGGGGAAGGGTTTTAATGCACCCGCTCGCCCGATTAAAATCGGTCTTTACTAAACATTTGTGGGATTTTTAGAAAATATTTTGATGCCAAACTTTATTGAAATAAACAATTTATCATGCAAAGTAAAACAATTAAATATCAAAATGAATAACAACTAACAAGATTAAGCAAATAAGAGTTAATAACTAAAAGGGGAAAATCATTTTATCAAACTACTTGTGAAGAAAATTGAGCTTAAAATTCAAATTTGAAAAAGTGTGTCGTGCGGCACACAAAGTGTACCGTGCGGTACAGAAAGTGTGTCGTGCGGCACTGTTCATGATTAACGGTCAAATTTTTAAAAGAGTGGCGTACAACACTCTGGGTTTTCGAAAAGAATGAAATGAAGATGCATACAAGGCATGAAACATGGTTAAAAATGGACTACTTTGAAGGAAAAAGCAGTATGCTTGAATAAGGGATGTTCTTCCTTTTTGAATCGCTCCGTACGAGGCGATGTTTTCACCGTACGACGCGACCGGGAGGTGTGAAATAGAACTGGTCTTACTGTGACATGGGCATACCAAGCATGGAGATGATATTAGAGATCATCCCATACTTGGTACCCCTCCCCTCAGGGTACCAAAGTTATGAAATTTGGCGAAATGGGATTATACCTTGGTTTTGAACTCTCGGATTGAAATACTTCTGGAACTCCTTGAACGCAACTTAGACCTCTTCCGGACTCAAATTCCCTTCTGCTGCAGCAACAAGGTTGGTTGTTTTATGGAGATGAGTGAATTTGAAAGAATGGGCTCACGGGTTGGGTTTGAAAAACAGGGGATTGAACTTTGGATTGAGTTTTGCTTTGAAGAAAGTTATGGGAGTGATGTCTGGGGCTAGGGAGTATTGGTAGTGAGTAATTTTGATTGAGGGTGGAATTACGACAGAATTTGAGAGAGGTTTGTGGTGATTTTTCTTCACCATTTTTTTCTCTCTTTTTTCATTGGAATCGATTGGTATTTATAGGGAATGAGTGAACTTGATCTCCAAGTTTACTTCCTCTCCACACCAAGGAATGATGGCTCTAGGGTAGGCTTTCTTTCTCGCACGAAATCATCATGAGCAGAGAAGCAAGTTCGTCAACATTTGAGCTGCTGGGAACTCTGCAAAAGCTGTTTGACAAATGACAGTGCCATACGGCACACAAACTGTGCCGTGCGGCACACTTCCACCGCCAAAATTCAAAAAACTATCGTACGTGACTTGGGCTATGCCGTGCGTGAAAGATGAGTACCGTACGGTACTGTTGACTGAGTTGACTTGGAGAATTTCAATCCGAGAGGCCTTCCAGGCATTTCCTTTCATCATCGGGGATTTAAATGTATACGAGAGTCTCATTTTGGGGTGTCTACACTGGGTCTTGCCGTGGGTAGCCCTTCTCCACTCGGATCAGATAGTTCCTCCACCGTACGAGGCGGCTCACCCTTGATTGGCACCGTGCAGTGCTCGTCGCCACCAACACTTGCCCCAACCGATCTAACCGAACTCGGGGTCGCCTCACACACAGCCGATTGGGGTGTCGAAGCCCCTCCTCTACGAACCAACGGTGATTGTTCATCGCCGGAAGACGAGGATTGACTACCACTACCGATTGAACTCGCCATAGCCGTGAGATTTCGGAAGAAAAATGGGTTTTGATCAAGAAATTTGGAGTATAGAAATTTGCCCCAAGAAAAATTCGGTCTCTCTTCTCTTTACAAGGTAATTGATCGAAGATTTGAACAAAAGAATGAGGAAATTAGAAGGTTTTGGCGGTTATGGACGAAACCCACCCAAAAAATCTACTTGCACCGTGCGGTATAGCCACTTGAATCGTGCGGTATACATTAGTACGCCATACGACACGTCTGCCTGGCTCCTTCCAAAAAAATTGCGCTTCCCTCCATGCTTGTTCAAACACTTTCAAAAGAGGCCCACTTACTTCCATGGTATGGTATTGCTAAACCCTCTACGGTATTACAAAATTTTTCAAGTCCTCCACGGTATTTATTTTCACGAAATTTTCAAGTCCTCCACGGCATTTATTTTCACGAAATTTTTAAATCCACGGCATTTATTTCCACGAAATTTTTAAGTCCTCCACGGCATTTACTTTCACGAAATTTTTAAGTCCTCTACGGCAATTATTTCTCTCAAAAAATTTTAAGTCCTCCATGGCAATTGTTTTTCACGAAATTTTTAAAGTCCTCTACGGCAATTATTTTTCCGCAAATTATTTTTAATGGCCTTCAAAGCCTCCTAAATATTTTTAACGGCTTTTAGGGCCTCCAGATATTTCTTTCATCTTGCAAACATCATTCGTTTTTCCCTCATTGAAAACTGAGGTGCCAACTTTTTCATGACGGCCCCAACGAACTACGATTGGTCTGATCCTCACAAACGAAGTACGTAGGAAGCTCCGAGCTCGACCAAATTTACCATTTTTCTTGCTTGTTTTCCTCACGGTTGTTCAAATTGGGATGTTTGAATCTTCTAGCACGACTTGCACCAACATGATGGTGACTAAGCCGTGTCGAAGAGGGACAACTGTAGACACCCCAATTTTGACAACTTGTGCATCCTCGATGATGAAAAGAATGCGCGAAATGCACCTTGGAACGGATACTTGAGTCGGATGGATCAAAATAGCCAAAGGCCCAAACTTACCTGAACCGTATGGCCCAAAACTCAGAACCGTACGGCTTGAAATTCTATTTGCACTGTGCGGTGTTGCCATGTGCACCGTACGGCACATCTTTGATGCCGTATGGCACCCTTGTCCTATCAACGGGATTCCCGGATTGCTCCAACAGCTTAGAAACAATGATGATATTCGGCCAATGATACGATTCCTGGCATCACCCAAATGATGAGCCCACTCTTTTTTTTCGATTCTAAACTCACCTCTCCCCTAAAAATACCCAACGTCATCGAACGATTTCAGGAGTTGAGGAGGAATTCGGAGAAAAACCCGTAAAAAAAAAAAAAAAAGATCGAAAAACTGCCCGAAGAAATTATTCTCGTACCAAAATCCCATTATCTTGTTCATACTCACCCACACTCCATAGAATCGCTCAAAGATTTTGTTCCACAAATCCAGAAGGCTACAAGTCTCATTTCAATCCGCTCGGTTCGTTTCGAGGTACAATACCCGTGTTTAAATCACAATAATCTTCTGAGGGGAGTCCCTATCGGGCTCGAGGAGGGCTCCATAGCTCTTCCTTGAGTCCAAACGGGGACAGTTCAATAAGACTCGAGCCTCTCGGGTAGGTATCGCGCGATATTATCCATTGTCGCGGGATGCCGTCTCTGAAAACGAGGTACATTCCTCCATCAAAAACCATTTTCTAAACCTACTTTTATCAACAAATAACTTGACTTTTACACCAAAAACAGAGATTGGTTTCAATTGAACAAAAGGAAAACTTTTTTTGAAAAATACAAAGCACAGTGACACTGTACGACATCCAAAGTACACCGTGCTGTGTAACTTTGGACACCGTACGGCATTATTGGCAAAATATTTTTGATGCTCTATTTTCTGGGTCGCGAGGTTCTGTTTTTGGTTGAAATCAGTGAATAAATTGCAGTTTACCCCCTTTATTTCATGTTCTTGCACTTGAAACCCCCCCTTTTAGTTAATATCTTTTTTTTTTTTTTGTGTTTATATGCTTGATTGCGTGTTATTTTGATTTACTGTTATTATTTGTCTCTTCTAAGCTTGTCATTTCTTGATACACTGTTTATATGTTTTAAAGTTTTCAACAAAATGTTTTCAGAAAAATCCCACAAAAATTTAGTTGAGACCGGAAAGTTCCGAGCACGCGGGGTGCATTTTTCGAACAAAACCTTCCCCGTGGGTAACCTGGCTCCCAAACCCAGATCTTTTTTTTTCCCGCAAACCAAATCCTTTTTCAGCGGCACAAGAGTCATTACTTTTCTAAACGGTTTCTCGGGTACCTAACATTTTTCAGAAATTAAACCCCGGGTGGCGACTCTAAATTTTTCCTTTTTCCCGGATCTCCCTTTTTCGCAAACACTACCAAAATAGGTGGACATGCCCGCCGAAACGAGCGTCCACAACAACACCAATTTGTAGTCAGAGAGTTAGAAACTAAATGGAATACATTTAGGTCTACTTTTGATCATTATCAAAACATCTGACTTGGTTTATTGTAACATTTTATTTTTGAACTCATCAGCCTCATTTGTTTAAAGGTTTTAGTATATAAATTAGGTATGAATAGATTTGCTAACCTTAAAAGGTTAATGTATTGTCATCTGAACTACGTTTTGATAGATTCCCAAATTATTAGCCTATTTTAAAAAAGGCTTCTATATTTTGTATTTAACATTTTGAATGTTAATTGTCTCGTGTTTTTTCTGTTATTCTCTAAGTACATGAATGTATATTCCTAGAAAATAACTAAATGTGACCTTTCAAATGACAGTACTAATTGCAAAATCAGACGTGAATCGGTTACCTAGGCCACGTTTCAACTGTCCATTAACATTCTGTATTGAATCATGGGAAATTAGATGGTTTAAATTCCTCACTTCTATCTATACAAAGACAACTCTACCCCTCCCTTCATCGATGAGCAAATTGAAGCCATTGTTGACTGTTCCATGCATCTCCTTGCCTTCATAAGGTCCAACGTACGGGTGTGAACACCCCGCGGGAACACGATGATGTCCACGAAAAACCGTTTTGATTTCTAAAAATGATTTTGATTGATTGAATGGAGTCGCCACCCGGATTTGAGGATCGTACCCGAGAAACCAATTGAAAAATGACTCTTTTGCCCTTGATATGGAAAATGTTTTACTGGTCTCGCCAAAATGAGATTTCTCGGGTCTGGGAGCTAGGTTACGCGAGGGGAAGGAATTTAAAGCACCCCTCGCGCCCGGTAAAACCACCGGTCTCTACTCAATGCACAAGGGATTTTAGAAAATATTGTTTGGATGGACTTTAATTGCAAATACATGTGAGAGCATGAAGATGTATCAACAAGATTAATGAAACGAATATGGACTCTTGTGCGAGTGCCATGGATGCTTGAAAATGAGATTCTCCCAATGAAATGCAAGAAAATGTGACTAAATGACTCAGAAAAGTCCCAAAATGGACACACAAACACCATGGCATGCACACCTGGACTGCGATCTGGGCACCTAGATTAGGCAGATCCAGGCGCCTGGATTGAATGCAGGCGCCTGGAATAGGCCAATCCAGGCGCCTGGATGGCTTACCAGACAGAAATTTCCCCTTTTCCAGGTCTCAAGGCAAACACAAATGCTGTCATTGATGCTTACTCCTACATGTATGTTGTGATGTTTAATACTATTGTGAACCAAATGAATCCCAAAAATCAAATCTAAGAAGATGATTTATGCTTGAAATATCATGACTTGAAATGCTTTATGTATGATATAGGATGGATCAAAATGATTTTCTACACGTACAATGCTTACTTTGTGCCATAAAAGAAGTACCAATGCTTGAAATGAAATAATGCATCATGACAAGAACCAAAAATTATGATAAGAAAGAAGGGATCCAGGCGCCTACATTGAGTGAATCCAGGCGCCTGGACTCAATGCAGGCGCCTGAAAAAGGCTAATCCAGGCGCCTGGATCAAGTACTGGAACACAAAATAAAAACCTCTTTCTGTGATGTTTAAGACTTTTCCCAAACTCTAATCTAGTATGGAAGACCAGATAGAGCTTGGTTGATGTCCCCTCAGGGCCCGGTTGAGCACTTTTGGTAGAAAATCTACCTTGAAGGCTTGATTTTTGAACTTGGATTGGGTTTTTGAATGAGTTTTGTGGAAGAGCAGCTGCTGATTTTGAGTTTACAAAGCAACAAAGGGCGGTTTATGAGTGCTTTGATGGAGTTTGGTTGATGGGGGTGAATGGATGATGGATTAATGGGGCAAAAAGATGGTTTTTGGGGTTGAAAATGAATGGGATTGAGAGGGATTGGTTGAGGATGGAACTTCTAATAAAATTTCAGCAGAGTAACAGTAGAAGAGTGAGGCGAGAACTGATTATAGGTATTGAAGTTGGGGGTTTGTTTGAGAGGGATGAAAAAGTGTTGATTTTGAAGTGGAGAAGAGTAGGTTTGTGAATGAAAACGGGTAAAACTAAGAGAGATCAGTTTGGGGGTGGAGATTCTGGAAATTTTCCAGCAGCATAACAGTTAGAAAAGAGGGTGGAGAGCTGGTCCTTTACAATGGGGGAGAGAGCATGTATATATAGGCAAGAAAATGGAGAGTTTTGGGGTAGATTTTAGAGGAAAAACGAGTTTTGAACTCAAAATGTAGAGGGATGATCTGTTGGAGAGAGTTCTGAGAGAAAAACACGTGAGAAATGCAAAGAGGAAGCCCATGGTTTCATCAAAAACCAGCAGCAGATTGTTCACTGGAAGTGATTCCAGGCGCCTGGAATTGGGGAATCCAGGCGCCTGGATTGAGTCCGGGCGCCTGGATCAGGGTAATCCAGGCGCCTGGACTACAAAATTCCAAACTTCGCGGGGCCATTCCGGGTGCTACCGAACTCCGTTTTGTGTATGATTTGAAGCGTCGGAAAGCTTGAAAGGTCTACTTTCTAACCCAAGTGGTTTGAACCTAAGATGATTTGTACATAAAAATATGTGACCATTTTACCCTCAGAAGGTCGAGAAAACAAGTGATTTTAGTAAAACGGGCACATCTCCCTCATTTCAAAATGGATTAGGACATATTATATATCAAAAAAGAGGGTTTTGAATGTACTAGAAGGTGGTGCAAGATTGGGTTTATTTTGAGGAGGTTTAGGAGGGGTTTTCAAGTTCACAATCAAGCTCTGCATGCTCTATCGGGCATTTTCATCATCGGGGATGCATGATAAGTTTCTCGGGTCAAAATCGGGGTGTCTACAGTTGCCCCTCTTGGATGGAACTCTACATCATTGCTTGATGCGAGTTACATCTAAGATAGAGACATCCCGATTCATTCCCTGAGCCTTTCTCAAGCTGCGAAGGAAAACATTAAAATCACGGTCGCACCACTTAGGCTACCTACGTACCCCATTGTAGGGATCAGACCGGCGTAGTTCCAGGGGGCATATGCAAACAAATGCAATGGGTTTTCCTGGCTCGCAAGACGATTGATTTATAAAGTTTGGTCCCTCAGGACGATTGATTTAAAAAAGTTTGGTCCCTTAGGACGATTGATTTAAAAAAAGTTTGGTTCCTCAGGACGATTGATTTAAAAAAGTTTGGTCCCTCAGGACACAAACGAAATCATGCAAATCGACGAGCCTTCCCGGGTCGTGAAACGCCAAACAAACAAATCATGCGAATCAACGAGTCTTCCCGGGTCGTGAAATGCCAAACAATCAAATCATGCGAATCAACGAGCCTTCCCGGGTCGTGAAACACCAAACAAACGAATTATGCAAATCAACGAGCCTTCCCGGGTCGTGAAACGCCAAACAATCAAATCATGCTAATCAATGAGCCTTCTCGGGTCGTGAAACGCCAAACAATCAAATCATGCGAATCAACGAGCCTTCCCGGGTCGTGAAACGCCAAACAAACAAATCATGCGAATCAACGAGCCTTCCCGGGTCGTGAAACGCCAAACAATCAAATCATGCGAATCAACGAGCCTTCCCGGGTCGTGAAACGCCAAACAAACAAATCATGCAAATCAACGACCCTTCCCGGGTCGTGAAATGCCAAACAATCAAATCATGCGAATCAACGAGCCTTCCCGGGTCGTGAAACGCCAAACAAACGAATTATGCAAATCAACGAGCCTTCCCGGGTCGTGAAATGCCAAACAACACCAATAAAATTATACGAATCAACGAGCCTTCCCGGGTCGTGAAACGCCAAACAAACGAATTATGCAAATCAACGAGCCTTCCCGGGTCGTGAAATGCCAAACAATCAAATCATGCGAATCAACGAGCCTTCCCGGGTCGTGAAACGCCAAACAAACAAATCATGCAAATCAACGAGCCTTCCCGGGTCATGAAATGCCAAACAAATGACTATGATTTTACGTGAATCGACAAGCCTTCACGAGTTGAAACACTAAAAGCAAATGATTGTGATTGTGATTGTGATTGCGATTGCGATTGCGATTGTGATTGTGATTGTGATTGTGATTGTGATTGGATTCATTCATATGCACCATCTAGGTGGCTAAAGCGATTAAGTGTAGCTACCCTCTGAACAACGGGGAGGCTAAATCTAATGGGGCTATCCCTTGGGCAACAAGATAGCCAAAGATAAGATGATTGTCTACTGAGCAACGAGACAATCAAGGAAATGTGATTGCTTACTGAGCAAAGAAGCAATCAATTAAATGGAGCTACCCTCTGAGCAACGGGGAGGCTGAATCTGATGGTGGCTATCCCTTGAGCAGCAAGATGGCCAATGATAAGATGATTGTCTACTGAGCAACGAGACAATCGAGGAAATGTGATTGCTTACTGAGCAAAGAGGCAATCAATTAAATGGAGCTACCCTCTGAGCAACGAGGAGGCTAAATTTGACGGTGGCTATCCCTTGAGCAACAAGATGGCCAATGATAAGATGATTGTCTACTGAGCAACGAGACAATCGAGGAAATGTGATTGCTTACTGAGCAAAGAGGCAATCAATTAAATGGAGTTACTGAACCAAACATATTTATGTGATGGATTTAGCGACACGACGATAACTGATAAAAAGCACTAACTGAGTGATTAAGACAGCTAACAACCTGATATGATTGATGCACCAGCTAGGTGTCTAAAATGATTGGGGTGCGCCAGCTAGGCGGCTATGATTGGGGTGCGCCTGCTAGGCGGCTACAACAGGTGAGAAATCTATTTCCAAGCAACATCAAGAAATCTATCCCCTGGTCAATATGGCTAGGGAACTTAAATTAACAGTAATTAATCTACCCTCTAGACAACGGGGTGAGGGATCTAACTCAAAACTAATTGAAATATTGTCCCATAGGACGGTTGATTTAAAAATTTGTCCCTCAGGACGATTGATTTAAAAATTGTCCCTCAGGATGATTGATTGAAAAACTGTCCCGCAGGACGATTGAATGCGACTCGTGCATTGACACTTGACGACAACAACGGTAACATTCCTTTCTTTAAAAAGTAGGAAGCTCAATGGGGTGGCTCTTTTGCTTTACTGTCTTTCCCTTTTGGTCAGGGTTTGAGTTTGAGCTTGGCAAGACTTTGGGTTTTGGATTGGTTTCAGATTTTTAGGCTCCTATGCCCCAGTCCAAGATTTGGGTGTATGCTTCCCCCAGAAATGGCATTAGGCTAACATGCCCCAATTTCGGGTTGACGTGCCTTCACAGATGATGAACCTCAATTCTGATTTTCTTTCTTGCCTCTGCTGATGGTTTTGGCGACCAATTGACCATGTACCCCAAACATGGGTTCCTTTATGCATTGAAATTGTTTCCACGAGTCAAGGAATGACAAAACTAAGACGACATGATTGACTTATTAACAAAGAGGTGGATTTTTACAAGGACGAGGAATTTGATCGGCCTTTTTGACAAGGGGATGGACTTTGATAAGATTGATAAGGCCAAGGAATTTGATCGGCCTTTTGGACAAGAAGGGCGGACTTTGACAGACAAGGCTTGAGGAATTTGATTGACCATGTTGACTTGACGGATAGGAGCAAGAACGCGTTGACTCGAAAGATATGGAAGACTACGTTGACTCGAAGTATATGGAAGACTACATTGACCTGAAGTTTTGAAGGATGGCAAACATGCCTCACCATCGTTGTCAAAATTGTCATGATAAAATTGGATTTTGATTTTGTGATTGTTTCACTCCATCAAGTGATGTTCATTCAAATCTACTTATCAAAGCACAAGACTTCTTATCATGAACCCATGCCCCAGATTGTTGATGATGCCTCATTGATTTTCCTTCAAAAATGCCCCAGTTTAGAGGGCTGCTGATGAAGACTCGTTGATATGCCCCAGTTTGGATTTTTTCTTTGTATGACGCCAGCGTTTGCACAATGCTTTGACTTTTTAAGAGAGATTAAACTGTTCTCTTTTGACTTGAATTCTCACTATCAAGTTGCACTTTCCAATCTGAAAGGACTTTATCTAGGCTGTAATGGGGCCAAGGCTTGGGCTCAACAGAGAAAGGGAAGAAGGCTCAAAAATTTCTTTTTCGTTGGGTTATCATAGCTAGCAGCTATCTCAGACTTTATCTGTGCCCTTTTTGCTTTTGATGGGTGCTTTCATGTGCCTCTTCTTGCTTTAAATGAGCACTTCCTTTCATTTGATTTTCCGTTTCAAATTTCTTCAGTGCTCTTCATCTTGTTGCACCCATGTATTTGACAAGCCTATGAGTTTGGCGCTTTCATTGTTGTGATACTTTGAATCTTCACATGTTTGTATCTTTGGCCCTTTCATTCTGCTGACTGTCATGTGTTCGACACTTTCACATTTCTTGTTTTCCCCCCGGTGTGGGGGATAGCTGCCTAGCTGGGTGATACAGGCTCGAAGGGGCTTTGCAATGGATATTTATGTGGGGAATAAAAGCAAAGAATGCCTTTCTTCATTTTGAATTGTGCAACTTGATGGAGAGAACTCATGCTTGCTCTAACTTTTGCCTAGATCTCATTTTGAAGTTCGATCTAGCGAGCTTTTTGCCTTAACTTTTGTCTAGGCCGCCCTTTCGGGTTTTCGACCTAGCTGGCTTTTCTTGTGTCAAAGCATCGCCTCTTGATAACATCGGGGAATGGTCCACTGGAAATCCTCCTTCTGCGGGATAAGGGTTCAATCAAAATTCATCTCGTGTTTTGAAGTGATTATCATGTTTCTCAAATGATGGTGTAAAACAATTCCAAGTTGAGAGATTATTGCAAAAACCCAAGTTTATGATTGACAATTTCGACACAACAGCATGACTGTTTATTTTTTTTATGGTTGCGACCGAACCACTAAGGGTTGCCTATGTATCCCTTTGCAAGGAATCAGGTCATGCGTAGTTCGGGACTACAAAGGTGACTCTATTTTTGGTCCTTTTTTTTTTTTTTTGACAATAACAACAAGACATTACAGACTTGAAGATGAAAACACATAGACGGGGAAAGCAAAAACACAAACAGACTCGAAATACAAACTGACTCAATCAAAAGTGAAAATTTGACTTGACACTTGAAGACTTCCAAGACTCGTGGAAGATTGAATTATTGCATGGCCATCGATGGTTCATTGATTTGACGAGGTATTCGGCTTCACCAGTGGAGCAGAGATGGATCCGTTGTCAATGAGATCTTGTACTTCGTGACGAAGGCGTTGACATCTTTCGGTAGGGTGACCGGGTGTTTGGTGGTAAATGCAAAAGGTATTTGGTTTGTAGGAAGGCGGGGGATTTTGTGGAGGTGGGGTTGGCTGGAGTGGTTTGAGGAAACCGGCCATGAAAAGCTCTTTATAGACCGACGGCAAAGGCGCAGATAGTTGGGAAAATTTTCTTCGTTGGTTTTGACGGTTAGTTTGGGTCGTGATCTTGTTGATTGGCTCAGTTTGGTTGGGATCATTGTTGGTGGAGCTCGAAGGGACATTTTCGGTGGAGATAAGGCTGATTTCATTGACGCTGAGATTTTGTTGTGGTGTGTTGGATTCTAATGGCAGAAGAGAGATGGTTTTATTGTCAATGAGATCTTGGATCTTGTGACGGAGGCGTTGGCAATGGTCGGTAGGATGACCGGGCACTTGATGGAAGGCACAGAAGGCATTTGGATTGTGGTAAGCTGGGAGCTTTTGAGGTAAAGGAGTTGGAGAGAGTGGTTTAAGAAGGCCGGCCATGAGAAACTCCTCATAGACCGAGGACAGGGGTGTGGGGAATTGGGAGAATTTTCTGGATTGGTCTTTAGGCCGGTTGATTTGGATTGTGGTTGTGGTCGGTTTGGCTTTACTGGGGATGGCGTTTGCATGGTTGTTGTTGGCGAAAAATGAATTGTCCTTCTTGGAGTAAGTCCTTTCGCTTTCTGGACTGAGGTTGTCCTTTTCGACGTCCCAGTGGTGCATCTCTATAGGTTTGAATCCTTCCATGATAGATTCCTCTAGTTCAGAGATCTTGGCCAAAGCTGCAGCCATTTCCGGGCTTTTTCCGGGTCGTTGGAGGTTCTTTTGGAACTCTGGGAGACGATCACGGACGTTTTGCACCATGATCATGAGCTGGGTGATTTGATTGCCCAGGTTATTCATAGCCATCTTGAGTCCTTCGATTTCAGCTAGAACATCCATGTCTTGAGGTTTGGGTTGAGTCAATTTCTGCTCGGGAAGTTGTAAGGCTTCTTTGGAATGAACGGCTCGGAACTGACAGTAAAGCAAAAAGGTCAAATTCAGATCATGCCTCTGGTTTTATTGAACGAAATGTCATCCATGTGTCGTCGTTATGTCGTCCTAAGATGTAGATTACCGGTCTCGGTCTCACTTAAGACATTGCACGAATGTGTAAAACAACAACCACGGGTAAGTCGTTACAGGCAGGTTAAATTCCAATCGTCGTGGAATCAGAGCCAATCTCCTTATAGACCATCCGAGATAGAGCAATGAGGTTGTTGAAATCCGGATACAAATGTACTTAAGGTTAGCTCGAGACACGGGGAGCCGTTCGAGCACGGCAAACACTGGAGGTATCTCGAACTCCATGGATTTTAAGTCTCCTAGACTGACATCTATTCTTATAGATTCTGCTACCGGTTTCGATCTCACTTAAGGCATTGCACGGATGTGCGAAACAACAGCCACGGGTAAGTCGTGACAGGCAGGTTAAATTCCAATCATCGTGGAATCAGAGCCAATCTCCTTATAGACCATCCGAGACAGAGCAATAAGGTTGTTGAAATCCGGATACAAATGCACTTAAGGCTAGCTCGAAACACGAGGAGCCGTTCGAGCACGGCAAACACTGGAGGTATCTCGAACTCCATGGATTTAAAGTCTCCTAGACTGACATGTGTTCCTATTGGTTAGCCTAGAGCTATCCTAGGGTTAGTCGACTGGTTTTGAATCTCACTTGGAGCCGTTGCACAGAAGATTGAACCAACACCACGGGTAAGTCGTTTACTCGGCAGTTACGGCTTTTCAACCTACAACCTAAATGTTGAAGCCGCAACCGTTATCCTTTCTTGACCATCCGAGACAGAGCAATGAGGTGTCGTCATCCAGTTACAAATGGCTCCAAGGCTAGTTCAAAGCACGGGCAGCCGTTCGGGCACGGCAAACACCGGAGGTATCTCAAACTCCATGGATTTAAAGTCTCCTAGACTGAACTCGACTGCTTTGGAAGGTTGCCCCAATCCTCAAGTTTTCTTTTAAGTAACATGTCCTTGATATTGGATGGTCGGATTTGGGAAATCATGATTCACACGAATTCCGACAATGATCTAAGATCAGATGCCTAAGGGCGATTGACCCTCCTCGGGCCAAGGTCCCTTAAACCCGTTTAGATCAGTGTTAGGAATTTGATGATCCAAATTTTCCCACGTCCGGTCGTCCTAAAGGCTAACTCGTAAGAACAACGTGCATATGGGATGCACGACTCATCATCGGGCCAAGGCAACCTTCTACTAACTGCCGGGAGCCTAACTTATACTATATCAACAACATAACAAGAATATGTACGAATGCAAGTGTATGCATGTATGCAGTATGGCATGCTTTGAAAGACGGTAACACATAGCACGAAACAGGATGGAGCACATAATCCTAACACTTCGGTTGGTTAACTAACGTGGGGTTCTATGGTTAACTATATGCAAAGGCCGGTTTTGGTTTGAGAGGGTACCCCGGACTCAAAGCCAAAGCTGTCTCCCACCGCCAAGGATCCCGCAAGGCGATGGTAATAACGACAATTGTGACTTATCACGGTCGGGGGGTGCTGGGCATTTCGGGATTCCCCGTCACCGGCAAGCCGGGCGAGATTGCCGAAACACGCCAGCGGAGGCTAGTAATCATGCACGTGCTATGCAAAAAGTCCATAAAAACAACATTTTTCAAAATCCTTTAAACATTTTTCAAGTTTAGCTCTCAATAATTAATACACATTTTAATAAAATTACACATAAGTGTAATAATACTAAAATATATACTAATCATACATCCCCAGCAGAGTCGCCAGCTTGTGAACACCCCGCGGGAACACGATGATGTCCACGAAAAACCGTTTTGATTTCTAAAAATGATTTTGATTGATTGAATGGAGTCGCCACCCGGATTTGAGGATCGTACCCGAGAAACCAATTGAAAAATGACTCTTTTGCCCTTGATATGGAAAATGTTTTACTGGTCTCGCCAAAATGAGATTTCTCAGGTCCGGGAGCTAGGTTACGTGAGGGGAAGGAATTTAAAGCACCCCTCGCGCCCGGTAAAACCACCGGTCTCTACTCAATGCACAAGGGATTTTAGAAAATATTGTTTGGATGGACTTCAATCGCAAATACATGTGAGAGCATGAAGATGTATCAACAAGATTAATGAAACGAATATGGATTCTTGTGCGAGTGCCATGGATGCTTGAAAATGAGATTCTCCCAATGAAATGCAAGAAAATGTGACTAAATGACTCAGAAAAGTCCCAAAATGGACACACAAACACCATGGCATGCACACCTGGACTGCGATCTGGGCACCTGGATTAGGCAGATCCAGGCGCCTGGATTGAATGCAGGCGCCTGGAATAGGCCAATCCAGGCGCCTGGATGGCTTACCAGACAGAAATTTCCCCTTTTCCAGGTCTCAAGGCAAACACAAATGCTGTCATTGATGCTTACTCCTACATGTATGTTGTGATGTTTAATACTATTGTGAACCAAATGAATCCCAAAAGTCAAATCTAAGAAGATGATTTATGCTTGAAATATCATGACTTGAAATGCTTTATGTATGATATAGGATGGATCAAAATGATTTTCTACACGTACAATGCTTACTTTGTGCCATAAAAGAAGTACCAATGCTTGAAATGAAATAATGCATCATGACAAGAACCAAAAATTATGATAAGAAAGAAGGGATCCAGGCGCCTACATTGAGTGAATCCAGGCGCCTGGACTCAATGCAGGCGCCTGAAAAAGGCTAATCCAGGCGCCTGGATCAAGTACTGGAACACAAAATAAAAACCTCTTTCTGTGATGTTTAAGACTTTTCCCAAACTCTAATCTAGTATGGAAGACCAGATAGAGCTTGGTTGATGTCCCCTCAGGGCCCGGTTGAGCACTTTTGGTAGAAAATCTACCTTGAAGGCTTGATTTTTGAACTTGGATTGGGTTTTTGAATGAGTTTTATGGAAGAGCAGCTGCTGATTTTGAGTTTACAAAGCAACAAAAGGCGGTTTATGAGTGCTTTGATGGAGTTTGGTTGATGGGGGTGAATGGATGATGGATTAATGGGGCAAAAAGATGGTTTTTGGGGTTGAAAATGAATGGGATTGAGAGGGATTGGTTGAGGATGGAACTTCTAATAAAATTTCAGCAGAGTAACAGTAGAAGAGTGAGGATAGAACTGATTATAGGTATTGAAGTTGGGGGTTTGTTTGAGAGGGATGAAAAAGTGTTGATTTTGAAGTGGAGAAGAGTAGGTTTGTGAATGAAAATGGGTAAAACTAAGAGAGATCAGTTTGGGGGTGGAGATTCTGGAAATTTTCCAGCAGCATAACAGTTAGAAAAGAGGGTGGAGAGCTGGTCCTTTACAATGGGGGAGAGAGCATGTATATATAGGCAAGAAAATGGAGAGTTTTGGGGTAGATTTTAGAGGGAAAATGAGTTTTGAACTCAAAATGTAGAGGGATGATCTGTTGGAGGGAGTTCTGAGAGAAAAACACGTGAGAAATGCAAAGAGGAAGCCCATGGTTTCATCAAAAACCAGCAGCAGATTGTTCACTGGAAGTGATTCCAGGCGCCTGGAATTGGGGAATCCAGGCGCCTGGATTGAGTCCGGGCGCCTGGATCAGGGTAATCCAGGCGCCTGGACTACAAAATTCCAAACTTCGCGGGGCCATTCCGGGTGCTACCGAACTCCGTTTTGTGTATGATTTGAAGCGTCGGAAAGCTTGAAAGGTCTACTTTCTAACCCAAGTGGTTTGAACCCAAGATGATTTGTACATCAAAATATGTGACCATTTTACCCTCAGAAGGTCGGGAAAACAAGTGATTTTAGTAAAACGGGCACATCTCCCTCATTTCAAAATGGATTAGGACATATTATATATCAAAAAAGAGGGTTTTGAATGTACTAGAAGGTGGTGCAAGATTGGGTTTATTTTGAGGAGGTTTAGGAGGGGTTTTCAAGTTCACAATCAAGCTCTACATGCTCTATCGGGCATTTTCATCATCGGGGATGCATGATAAGTTTCTCGGGTCAAAATCGGGGTGTCTACAATGGGCAGAGCTCCTTTCTGTCCGTAATCTAGTGGAAGCTCTCACTGTGAGAGTTGAAATGCTGAAGGACTCTTATCGCTTGGAGAGCTTTAAGGAGAAGGCTAGTCCCATGCCCGTAAGCCCAAACGTCTCCTATTGGTGATGGATCCAATTAAAGGATTCATCATGGGACTGTGAGGATTGTTTAAACAATCTTCATTTTGGGTTTTATGGGCACTAAAAAAAACTTTGAAAAGGCCTTGTAAGGCTTTTTCTTTTCTTTTGTTTGTTTTTTTTTTTATTTGAATCTATGTTATGCCCGTTTTAAGGGGCATTTTGAAGTATTATTATTACCATTCCTGTGTTACATGTTGATGCGTTCCCATACTGATGGAAAATATTTCTATTAATAATTCGATCATGTTTTATACTATCTATCGATTCAAGATGATAATCACCTCCTTTTAGGATTTCTAGAATACGAAAATGACATTCCCAATTTGGAGACCATTTACCATATCTTCTGGTCTTCTTTTTCTTATCGAGTGGTAATATAGCTTTCCAAACTAAGTCACCAAGCGCAAATGATCTTTCTCGAACCTTTTTGTTATAAGTTAGTTCCATCTTCTTCTTTTGGGCTATGATATGATTTACAACATCTAATCTGGATTCTTCTAAATTATCCAAATCAATATACATAGCTTCTTCAAAATTCAAATCAAATTGATTATAATATCTAGCAACTCGATGAGACTGAACGTTTATTTCAATAGGAAGAACTGTTGCATGTCCATAAACTAACTCAAAAGAAGTTGCCTAAATACTATCATTTTTCGAAGTTCAATAAGCCCAAAAGGCTCTTGGCAATAGATCATGCCACTCTTTAGGATTGTCTTCAATAATTTTCGATAAAGTATTCTTGATGATTTTGTTTATCGATTCAACTTGCCCATTTGCTTGGGCATAATAAGGAGATGAATTCAGAATCTTAATACCATATTTATTGGCATAATGCACGACATCTCTACCATTAAAAACTGAAGCTTGATCAACTGTAATTGTTTCTGGACTACCAAATCGACATAGAATGTACTCTTCCAGCAAATAGTTACATGTTTCTGAGAAATTCCTTTCAAAGGTATTGCTTCTGTCCATTTGGTAAAGTAATTTGTCACCACAACAATATATTCATGTTGTAGTGAAGATAGTGGATAAATTTCTCCTATCATATCAATTGCCCAACCTCTAAAAGGCCAAGGTTTTATTATCGATTGCAATTGATGGGCTGGAATCTGTTGTTTGAGAGAGAGAGAGAGAGAGAGAGAGAGAGAGAGAGAGAGAGAGAGAGAGAGAGAAAGAAGTGTAGAGTGTTAACAAACCCCAACACGTAATATTCTTATTTATATTATGAGTGATCTCAGTACAAGACTTAATTAGTCAATGTGGGACAAACTAATATAAGTTATTCTAGCGCTCCCCTCAAGCTGGAGAATAAGTATCAAAAAGTCCCAGCTTGTAATATGCAACTCTAATCGTGGTTTGAACAATGATTTAGTAAACATATCCACCGACTGAGCACCCCTAGACACATACAGAGTAGGTATCACAGCACTAGTCAACTTCTCACACACTAGATGACAATCAACTTCGATATGCTTAGTCCTATTGTGAAATACGGGATTGGATGCAATGTGAATAGCTGCTTGATTATCACAATAAACCGATATGGGTAACTGCACACTGAACCCTATCTCCTCAGGAAATGATCGCAACCATATAACCTCACATGTAGTGTGTGCCATTGCTCTATACTCTGCTTCTGCACTAGATCGAGCCACCACTGTTTGCTTCTTACTCTTCCAACTGACAAGATTTCCACCAAGAAAAACACAATATCCAGTAGTGGACGTCCTATCAAATGGTCCTCCTGCCCAATCAGAATCAGTGAACGCCTCAATGCGTAAGTGTCCATTGGCTCGATACAGCAAACCCCGTCCTGGATGTAGCTTTAGATACTTCACAATTCTGAGGACAGCCTCCCAATGTGGATGACGAGGAGCGGACATAAACTCACTCACCAAGCTAACTGCAAACGAGATATCCAGCCGTGTAATCGTGAGATCGTGAGATAGTTTAACTTACCAACCAGTCAGCGATACTGATCAGAATTGTGAAGCAGCTCCCCCTAGTCCACACACAGTTTAACATTGGGACCCATAGGCATCTCAACAAGCCTAGCTCCCAACAAACCCGTATCCTCAAGGATATCCAGTACATACTTCCTTTGTCATAAGCTAATACCTTCTTTGGACCGGGCCACTTCAATACCTAAAAAGTACCAAAGTTTCCCAAGATCCTTAGTATGAAATTCTGATGTAAGAAGGCCTTCAGCCCATCAATACCTCGCTGGTCATCACCGGTAATGATAATGTCATCCACATATATAATCAATAATACTTTCCCTCGACCAGATGTGAGGGAAAACACAGAATGGTCAGTCTGACTACGATGCATGCCAAATCTCAAAACTGCATCACTAAACTTGCCAAACCAGGCCCTAAGAGACTGCTTGAGGCCATAAAGAGCTTTACGAAGCCGACATACCTGATTACACTCTCCCTGAGCAACAAACCCAGGTGGTTGCTCCTTTTAAACTTCCTCCTAAAGATCCCCATGGAGAAATGCATTCTTGACATCAAGTTGAAACAATGGCCAACCAAGATTTGCAGCTAGAGAAATAAGAACTCGAACAGAACCAAGTTTAGCGATAGGAGAGAACATCTCTGAATAATCAACACCATAAGCCTGGGTGTAGCCTTTGCCAACAAGACGAGCCTTATAACGCTTAACAGTGCCATTAGGAAGATACTTGACAGTGAATACCCAACGACATCCAACAGTTGTCTTACCAGCAGGAAGAGGAACCAGTTCCCAAATCCCATTATGATGAAGTGCAAACATCTCATCCTCCATAGCTGTCCGCCACTCAGATACAGATAAGGCGTCCTGAACAGACTTAGGAACACAAACGGAAGAAACCGATGTAGTAAAAGCTCGAAGGGACGGTGACAAATGATCATAGGAAACAAAATGAGCAATAGAATGGAAAGTGCAGGACCAAATACCTTTACGGTGGGCAATAGGAAGATCAAGATTGTCTAGATCCCGCAACAGAGAAGAAGATGGCGCAGTGGGTGAAGTGGTGTTGCTGGCTAAGATGGCTCTTGCTGAGGCGCAGGCTGAGATGCCTTTGGCTGAGACGGTGCTGACTGAGATACAACTGGTGAATTTTTAGGTCGACAATGATATACCTACAAAGGTCTTGGTGGAGGAACGGTACTAGATGTGATGGCTAGAGGATATACAGACTCATATGCAGGCAAATCATTAGTGGTAACAGACTCCGAATAAAAAGGAAGAGACTCATTAAATGTGACATCAGCACACACAAAATGATGACGTAAAGATGGGGAATAACATTTATACCCTTTCTGAGTGCGAGAGTAACCAAGAAAAATGCACTTAATGGACCGCGGGTCCAATTTACTCTGGTCGGGATCAAGAGCATGAACATAACATGTACACCCAAAAATCCGACGGGGTAATGAGTGAAGAGGACGACCAGGAAACAGGACTGTATGGGGTATCTGACCCCCAAGGACAGAAGAGGGCATACGATTGATCAAATGGCATGCGGTATGAACCGCGTCACTCCAGTAAGACTTAGGAACTTTCATTTGAAATAACATGACACGCATAACTTCTGATATATGTCGAATCTTGCGTTCGGCAACCCCATTTTGCTGTGGAGTCCGAGCGCAAGATGACTGATGAATAATCCCATGATCATCAAAAAACTGAGATAAAGTACTATGAAAAAATTCATGTGCATTATCAGACCGAAACATACGAATGCAAGTATTAAACTGAGTCTTTATTTTCATGTAAAATGATTTAAAAATAGTCTTCAACTCAGATCTCTCTTTCATAAGATAAAGGTATGTAATACGAGAGAAATGATCAACAAATATAACATAATACTGAAAACCAAAAAATATTAGGCACATGAATAGGCCCCCAAATGTCTGAATGAACTAACTGAAAAGGATGTGACACACGACGTTCAACCTTAGGATAAAATGGCACTCTATGATGTTTACTCAACTCACAGACTTCGCAAGATAACTCCTTAAGAGAACTGCACAGAGGCACTAGACGCTTCAAATTCTGAAGAGGTGGATGACCAAGCCGACAATGTTGTTGATATAAGAACTCTGATGACTGAAGGGCAACTGGTTGAACACCACCACTGGTTAGGTAATACATACCACCACGCTCAACACATGCACCAATCTTCCCCCCCATCTCGAGATCCTGAAATACACAACCATGAGGAAGAAATGTGACTGAACAATTTAAGGATTTTGTAAGTTGACAATAGACACAAGATTAAAGGGTATACGAGGAACATGCAACACAGAATTTAAAGTAAATGACGGAGAGACAGAAACTGAATCCAAACCAGTAACCTCAGTGGTAGAACCATTTACTAAGGTAACATGAAAGGTTTTATCCATGGACTGACAAGTAGAAAAAAATTTAGAAGTACCAGTCATATGATTAGTAGCACCAGAATTGATTACCCAAGGAGAAGAAAAAGATGATGCAACACAAGCAACGGAGGGACCTGTCTAAGCGAACGTAGCTGTGAAAGAAGAAGTTGCAGTAGCAGAAGGCTGAATGGACATAAGACGCTGGTACTCTTCTGCTGAGATAATCACACTGCTATCGGTAAAATGAGTAAACTGCCTAGCATCCTTAGAACGAGCAACCTGATGAGCCTGGAGAAAACCATGAAGATCATAACAATAGTCCACTGTATGATTTGTACCCCGACAATGAGTACAGAATCTGGTACCGCGGCCACGACCAGAACCACCGCGACCAGAACTACCTCCCTCTGACGTGCAACCATGACTATTTCCACCACGACCACTGGACCTAGAATCACCACCACCACCAAAACTAGTACCTGAATCATAGCCACCAAAACTTCGACTACCAGAACCACGACCACGGCTACCAAACCCAGAATCACAGCCGCGACCACGGCCACTACTTGATCCAAAACCACCAGAAACAGCTAAAGCAGAACAATCAGATGATGGCTGACAGACAGAGCCAGCATCTGAGATAGAAGCATGACGAAGACAACTAAACACCTCATCAAGAGAAGACAACTCCCGCTCTCCCAGTATCTAAGACCGAACTGGATCATATGATGAGGGCAACCCAAATAGAAACCGAGAGACCTCCAAACGCTCACGCTGACGCTCCATAACCTGAGGATCGATCGAGATAGGCTCATAAACCCTGAATTCCTCACAAGTGCTACGAAATTTGGAGTAGTAGTCCTCCAAAGATCCAGTACCAAAGGACAAAGAAAAGAATTACTGATGGAGATCATATGTGCACCGAAGATTATTGATACCAGAATACATCCTGGCAACCCGATCCCATACTTGCTTGGCAGTATCAAGGTAAAACAGAGGTCCACTAATATGAGGTTCCATAACATTCCATAACTCAACACGAATATGACAATCCTCAGCTTCCCAGTCACTATATGTCGTATCCTCTTTCTTGGGGGGATCATCTGTCAAATAAAGAAACTTTCGCTCACCCATATAACAAACCTTGACAGCACGAGACCATAGAGCATAATTGTTGTCATTCAAAATAATGGAGGTAATGAAATCCTTCTCACGACGCCGGGAAGAGCTAGAAGAACTACCAATAATAATAGAACTAGAACTACCAGCAAAAGCAGACTTTCCATCAGACATTTTGCCAAATAAGGGCCAGCAAATAACCACCAACAGACGATCAACGAAAATCACCAGCAGACAAATCAACCAACTAATCAATCAAACCGACCAACCGCAAACCTCAGCACCATAAACAACTCCTCGCCAATAAATTGTCAACACAACTGGCAATGAACCAAACTAAGCCTGTTACTGCTCAAAACTAATATCTCCAATAACCCAATATACCAGTGTTGCAATCTTACATGTGAAGCAGCCATCAACAATGACCAACGGGACAACAAGCAACCAAATGCAAACTACCAGCCATAAAGGAGCAACAACAACACAGAAAATCAACATAAATGGGATCTCGGCTTACCACATGAAGAAAAAACACCAATCAGACTCTCTGGTTGTTCGGAAACCACCAATCAGATGAAAATTAGACTCTAATTGTTCGAAAACCTGCAATCAACTCGATGGACAACTCTAGTCTAATTTTCCAACACCGTAAGAAGATGTTGACCACTGTAGACTGGATGTTGAGTACTGTTCACATTCCAGACAGGGATTTTGAACACTATACACTGGACTTCGAGTAGAAGAATGGGCTATCGGTCACTGGGTAAGTATTTTTAAGGTTCGAAGTTAGTTGATTAAGGCTGACGAGGTTTGATTTGAGGTTTTCAAGTACTGTGGAAGGGATTTCGGGTACTGTGGAAGGGATGTCGAGTGTATATGGAGGCTAGTAGAACTCGGTTTAGGGTTTCGAGTATTGTGGAAGGACTTTCTGGTGGTTATTGGGGCTAGTAGGTCTCGGTTTAGGGTTTCGAGTACTGTAGAAGGAATTTCGGGTGGTTACTATGGCTGGTAGGTCTCGGTTTAGGGTTACAAAGAGAGCTACAGTGTCAATTTAGGGTTTCAAAACCAGGGTTGAGGTTGAAGACGATGGGTGGTTGTGTATCTAGGGTGGATGAGGGTCCCGCTTTGATACCATGTTGTTTGAGAGAGAGAGAAAGAAAAAAGTGTAGGGTGTTAACAAACCCCAACACGTAATATTCTTATTTATATTATGAGTGATCTCAGTACAAGACTTAATTAGTCAATGTGGGACAAACTAATACTCCCTCTGTTCCTAAATAAGAGCCCCACTTTCTCTCTCTTACCATTTGTCAAATCAAAAAATAAAGTACTTCCGTATATCATTTCTTGAATTTTTTAGCACCAAATTAAAGTACTCGTCGTGTACTTTAATTTGGTGCGAAAAAATTCAAAAAATGATACACGGAAGTACTTCATCTTTTGATTTGAAAAATGGCATGACTTTTCGTAGTGGACTCTTAATTTGGAACAGAGGGAGTATAAGTTATTCTAACAGAATCCTTTGAACAGGTCCATGTTTTTTACACTTTTGGCAACCTTTGGCATAATCTGGCATAATCAATATAATCTTTTCTGATTGAAAGCCAAAAATATCCATGTCTTTTAATAAGCCATCTCATTTTATCCCCAGCTTGATGAGAACCACAAATTCCTTCATGAATTTCTACCATCACTACCATGGATTGTGGCTTATTGATACAGAGTAATAATAAACCATCAGAAGTCTTTCTGTATATATCATCTCCCATAATAACATAATGAATTGATCTATATCTAATACTTCTTTCAGTTTTCTCATTTCGGTTTGATAAATATTTCCTAATTGGATCTCTCCAATCTTTAGAAATATTAATAGCCATAATTTCAGTCTATCCTTTTTCTTTATCGATAGAAAAATGTAAATATCTTTTCTGTATTCCAATGACTTTTTCATCATAAACCTTTGATATTTTAATACCTAAAGCAATCTAAGCCATTTGATTGGCTTCATTATTTTGTAATCGAATAACATGTTGAAAAGGGTTGAGAGCTTCTCCCTCTAGAAATAGAGAGAGAGTGCATTCCCCTTCTTCCCCTATCAAATTTTTACAAATATCTACCAAACTATCTGTTTGGTTTGATCCACTCCTATCAACAATGATTCCCATCTGTTCAAGAGGGGGATTCACACCTGAAGACAAAGGATGCTCTCTGCTTTTGTTCGTTCCACTCCTCTACAAGGGGATCTTATTCCAAATGGAGTTCGTCTTCATCTTCAGATGGAGGTCGCTACCCCAAATCCACATCAGTTCGTCTCATCTTCTCTTAGATGGGATTAGCCCCCATTTATCATTCTAGGAGTCTGGTTTTACGTTGGGATTCAAACTCCAGGTAACCTAGATTCCTTCACAGGTCATCCTTGACCCATCTGCAATGTCCATTCTTCCACACCATGGATCTATTGACGGATTACACTCAAACGCGATACAGATTGGGGTTTCATTTCTGGTACTGCTACTATCTTCCTCGCGTAACAGTTCTCCTCCATTATGTGTCGTTGGTGTCACGGTGGAGGGGGTAATACCACTTCGGATCCTGGCGTATAGGTAAGTCTAAGGCAGTTTGGAACATAGCTCCGTATCTTATGCGTTTGAACCTATTTCGCCGTATTTCCTTGAGCTCCATTAATTATCCAGATGTTATTTCTTGGGATTTAATTCTGTGATGTTTTACCCTAAATTAATTAGATTTTAGATTTTGAATCTCTGTGTAATGGAGTACTTTGGGTGTGTGGACGCCATTGTTCTGTTCTCCATAATTTTTTGGGTTTCAAACCTGGAAAATCTGGGTTATTGTTGAAGATAATGAGTTTCTGGAGAAGAAGAAGTAGGTGGGTCCCACAACTAGCATATATACGCTGGTATCAAATCTGGCGCAGTGAGCTCCTACCGCTGGTGAACATCTCGAGGATAAGGAAATCAAAGGGTCCAAGTCTCAGCAGTGGGGCCACGGTCCTTCTATTTTACACGCACAAGATGTTTGTAAAGGATGAGGACCAGCTGGAGCGCATGGCTCGATCTTGGGCATCTGAATTTGCAGCAATCAGTTGGCTTTTGTGGGCCCATGTGCCCGGGGAATCCATAGGACAGCTGCGCGTGTTTTCAATGAAACACTCAATCAAACTTTGATTCAAGTCAGAGACAGCTGTACGTTTTTTTTTTCCAATGAAAGTGGGTTCATTACTCCATTTCAACGTAAAGACTATGGGCCCATTTTGTTGGCCTATGACCAAACTAACGTCTCAAAGACCAACTCTTTTGTCAATTCGAGAACAACTGGTCCATTGGGGCCCATGCATATCAGCTGCAGTGCATGTTTCCAAGCAAATCAGCATTAGCAAAGTTATCTATTTTTTTCCTATCCTAGCGGGTTGTGCTAGGAACACCAAATTTCCCACCCCGGCGGGTTGTGCCGGAGACCACGCACCTTTTTTTCTTTCTTTTCTTTATTTTGTTTTGTCCTTCCTGGGGTATGCCCCTTGTAGGCTGTTCATTCGCTTAGCCCCTTTTAATTTCAAGCTAAATTACCCAAAAAAAAAACATGTTGAAATTGAACATCATCAAAATGCATTAAAAGCTCTAGCACTTCCTCCAATTGTAACTTCAACAAAAGATGATTACAATTGTATTGACCACTTATTTGCCTAATTACCAGTTGAGAATCACCTGAAATATTTAGGTGCCTTATATATAAATCCCTAGCAATTTCTAAACCTATTATCAAGGCTTCATATTCAGCCAGATTGTTTGATAGAACTCTACTTTCATCAAGTTGAAAAGAAAACTGAAAAAGTTCTCATTTTGGTGACTGTATAACAATCCCAGCACCAACCCCTTCTTCAATTTTTGATCCATCAAAAGTTAAACCAGATAAACACCATGGTTTAACCTCTATATGATGAATTTCAAAAACATCCTCTTCTAGGGGAAGATTGGAATGATCAACCAAAAAATTTGCTAATGCTTGCCCTTTAACAACTTTCTGAGGTACATATTGAAAACAATACTCGATAAGGGCAAAAATCCACTTTCCCTATTTACCTCTGAGAACAGGCCTTGACAATATGTATTTTATCATATCAGTTTGTGAAATTACATATGTTGTTTAAGGTAACAAATAATGCCTTAAATTTGTGGCTGAAAAATATAAAGTCTAACATAACTTCTCAATAGAGGTATATCTTGTTTCACAATCATTTAACCTTCTACTAAGGTAATAAATTGATTGTTCATCTCCTTCACTATTAGCTTGAGCCAACAGATTTCCTATGGAATCATAGGTTGCTGAAATGTATAGTTTTAATGGCTTACCAAGAATAGGAGGCATCAAAACAGGAGGCCAGATTAATGATTGTTTCAAAAAATCAAAAGCCTTCTGATGTTCTTCTTTTCACTTAAAATCTTGTTCTTGTTTTAGTCTTAAAAGTGTAGAAAAAGTTGTTGTTTTTTCTGATAGGTTAGATGTAAACCTTCTTAGGAAATTTAACTTGTCCAAGAAATCTTTGAAGTTCTTGTTTATTTGATGGTGGTTTGGCATCTATGATATCCTTTGCTTTCTTCTTATTGATCTCAATTCCTCTTTTGTGAACGAGAAAACCCAAGAAGTTTCCTGGTGATACTCCAAAAGCACATTTCAAAGGATTCATTTTTAAATGATGAAATCTCATCCTTTGCAGAGCTTCTCTAAGATGTTTTAAATGCTCATCAACTAAATGAGATTTTACTATAACATCATCGATATAAACTTCCGAAAACTTATTCATATAGTCATGGAAAATTAAATACATTGCCCTCTAATATGTTGCTCCTGCATTTCTCAATCCAAAAGGCATAACAACCCATACGAAAAGGCCAACATATCCTAGACATCTGAATGCAGTCTTATGTGTATCTTCTTCTGCAATAAATATTTGATTATATCCTGCATGTCCATAAAGGATAACTTTTGATGCCCTGCAGCTGCATCAACCAATAAGTCTGCAATAGGCATTGGATATTCATCTTTTGGTGTTGCTATGTTGAGATTTCTAAAATCAACCCAAATTCTAATTTTTTCATTCTTTTTGAGAACTGAACAATTTTAGACAACCATTCAGCATATCTAATTGGTCTTATAAACTTAGCATTTAACAAATGTTCCATTTCTTTCTTTACTCGTAATAAATCATCACTACCCATTCTCCTGGGTGTTTGTTTATAAGGCAGAAAGTTATCCTTTATAGGCAATTTATGTTCTACTAAAGATCTGTCCAAACCTGGCATTTCATCATATGACCAAACAAAACAATCTTTAAACTCAAGCAACAAATACTTAAACTGTTCTTTTATTTCATTAGGTAAAGCAGAGCTTACATAGATAGGTCTAGGATCTTCTTCAAATCCTAGGTTAAATTCTCCTAAAGGATCTTGTACATCTGCTTTTAGATCATCTAACTTGGCAGGTGCAGATTTAAGATCCTCTAAAATCATTTCCTTACTAGATATAGGGCTGTCATAAAAAACACACTCAACCCAATTACAATAAATAGGCCTTTCAGCCTTCAAATTCTTATTTATAATATAAGAAAATAGTCTTTTAAAAGTAGCTTTTACAGTAGCTCCTTTTTCTCATGTGTTATCGATAAGGATTCTTGACATTAAGATCTTTTATCTTAACATCTGTACACCTTTTAATTATGTTAAGTCTTTCCAATTCCTTACTGAATTCTCTAAACCCTCCCTAATGTATTTCAGAAATTGGCTTTCTGTCAAACTTGCGCCTAGAGCCTTTACTTCGAAATCTTCAATTTCGATAGGCCATAAATCATCATCATAGAGTTCTGCTTCCACGTTATTTGTTTCTACCTTGAAAGGATCCTTATCAACCCAGTAAATCTCCATTTCCTTCCTTCATTCCTGTTGATCCTGAGTCAAAAAGATCAAAGCCTGATGCAAAGAAGAAAGAACACAACCATTAATGTGGATCCAATCTCTACCTAACAAGGCATTATAATTGGATGATGAATCGATAACAAAGAAAGTTGTATTCATCTTTCTTTTGCCTATCTGTACTTGAAGGGAAATAACTCCTCTTGTAGAAGAACAACCTCCTGCAAAATTTCCAGCAGTAACCTCTGCTGGAATTAAATCATCATCTATTTTGTTTAATACCTTCAGCATTCTCGATGGTAAGATATTAACGATAGCACCATTATCAACTAAAACCTTATTGAAAGGTTGACCATTGATATGCAAATTAATATATAATGGTTTCAAATGCCTTACTAAGGCATCTTCAGGAGATCTTAGAATTATAATGTCATCTCCCTTCTTATCCTTTTCAATACCAATGGATCCAATATGTGATGTTTCTTTTTCTTTATTAATTTTAACAATAGACGCTGAAAAGTTGGTTGATTAGACTTTGCCTGAAAAGTTTTTGGCAAAACGATAAGCATGTTACAATCCAATTTTTGTGGCATTGACCCAATTTGAATTGCAGCTAACCTTTCTCCGAAATGTACAGACTTTGAAGAGTCTAGTGTATCTTCCTTCTCCATAGGATCCTCTTTGCTCTGGTCTAATCCTTGGACTGTATCATCATCTTCAGACATGAGGACTTGCTAGAATTCCTCTATTTTCTTTTTCAAACTCTTCTTTGACTCTTCTTTCTACCATTTCAATGTTTGGGCATTATTTTCAGACTTTACACCTTGCCCCCCATGCGTATGGGCAGGCACTTCCCCTTGCCCCCCAAGTTTAAGGATGGATATCTTCTGCTTAGTCTCATTATATTCTTTGTCCCAATCTCTGGTCCAAGTCATATTTTTCTTCCTATCCCTTAATTTTGGGATAAATGGACCCAAATTACTGGTAACTTCTGGCGCTTATGACATATTGGAACTGCTAACTTGTGGATTGAGGAATTCTAAGGGCGCTCCATACAATCGACCAACAAATTTCCTTTGCAGCCTTCTCTTTTGAGTGTTGGTTGTTTGTGTATACCAACCATCAGCAGGAAATTTTGGGTGCCTGACAGTATCCCAATTATGATGTTCCAGATTGGGGGATACAACCATCCTTGGTGTATGTCCTCCACGAGAATAAGACCCTCTTCCCCTAGGTCTTACTTCTTCTCGATCATGAAAATTTCCTCTAGAAGATTGGCCTATATAAGGCCCTTCACCACTGAAGTTTCGATAAGGCTTTGGCATTCCAGGCTTGGCTGGAACAATTGGTTCTACTTGGTTGGAACAATTGGTTCTCCTTGATAAAGAAATGGACCATCACCTAGTCCATAGTAATGCTTTGCTTCAGTAGGAACGAAAATCCCTGGATCTATGCCTTCATATATGAGTTTTGGTCCATTGTAGATTTGAAGATCGTTGCCACCCATTGTATTGAACGAAAAACCACTCTTTTGTTCCTTATCAGCTATCATTGCCTCTCCAACTTTGATCTTCTTATCACATTTGAGGCAAATAAAGCTTTCTGGCCTTTGGACATAAGGCCCTTCATCAATCTCCATACTGTCCTTCTGTTTCATCTTCTGAATGGTAGATGATAACCTCTTGGTTTTGCCAACCTTAGCAGTAACCATGTTGACATTTGCATGGGGAAAAGGTTCTGCATCTATCCCCATAACCTCAGAGTTAGCCTTGACATATTGCAATAAACCTTTCTGAATAAGGTCTTGTACCACATTACGGAAAGTAACACAATTGTTAGTGTTATGTCTAAACGAATTATGCCATTTGCCATTTTCTTTCCCATTTCTTTCCTTTTCTATTGGGATCACACGTCCTTAAGGTCAAAAATTGCCTATAATTTGTTGGGTTATTCATCAAACAACTGATCAACCTATGACAAATCAAAAGAATATTGCCTATAATTTGTTGGGTTATTCTTTTTATTTGACTGTTGTGATGAAGGCATATTCAGAGGCTTTTTTATTTTGGTTAGAGTATCACAAATAATTGGACCTTTTCCAACTATTTGCACCACATCGATATCAATATCACCTTCCATGTCTTGGTAATACGTCCCTAATGACGAGTTCTTGAGTTGTTCTCCTTCTCTTGGAACAGCTTCAAAATTTGAAGCTTTTATCGATAAGTCAAACACATCTTTGAACTCAACACTATTGAAATGCCTTTTGAATTTGTATTCAAGGTCATTCTGTGCCAACTTAACTATCTCTGTCTTTGGGATATAAAATTGACACAAATTTCTCAACTTTTTAAACCTAGTTAAGAATTGTTCTGCAGTAGACTTTCGTTTTAACTTAGCTAGATCTGCAACAAAAACTTCTGGTTCATGCCTAAAGAACTGAGCATGAAATTGTTCTTCCATGTTTTGCCAACTATAGATCGAGTTAGCTGGCAAATTTATAAACCAAGTAAAAGTAGTTTTTGTCAAAGAGTGTGGGAACAATTTAAGTTTGCAAATTTCGTCATTCCCTACTTCACCTATTTGCAGGCAAAAACGTCCAACATGTTCAATAGTGGATAGATTTTCTTCTCCACTGAGCAAAGATAATTCTAGTATTTTATAGCCTCTGGGCAATGCTATATTATCCACCCATGCTGGATATGGTTTTCTGAACATAGGTTTTTCCAACCTTTTTAACCCTGGTCCATACATCTCTTGCATTAACTCAGTAATTTGAGCCCTACTTATCATCAATGGGTCTCTTAAAGGATCTTGCCTAGGGACATTTTGCATATACTGTGCAAGAGGAGGAACCCCTTGATTTTTCCCTATACCATTCATATTTGGTATAAAGTTTTGACCGTTATAATTTGGTACTTGTTGATTTTGTCCAATACCATTATAATTTGGTATCTGTTCATTTTGTCCAATCCCTTGATTTCCAAGTATTGGATTTTGTAAAGGCTGATAGTAACTGTTATTTTGCCTTGGCGGTGTATTCCTATTTCCTAGAGGAACATGGTTTGCACCAATAAGAACATTATCAAAAACAGGATCGTTAAATACCTGTTGGGATTGTTGCCCAGGTACTTCTTGTGTCTCAGCCTCTTGCCTGTTCTGAGGCATATCATCTGAGAGATTAACAAAATTTTCTGGTGACTGTTGTTGTGAAGTCATCAATCTCTTTAGCATAATACTAATCTCTTGTGAAGATTCTGCCTATGGATTGGCCAATGCTTGAGCCAACTGCCTTAAAAGGCTTTGTGACTTAAACTCTGGAGGCAAATTTGGGCCAGTATCCTGACCATTGGTTGGAATCCTTTGTTCAGGATTCGTTGAAATGCCTTCATCTTGTTGGGAATTGCCCTAAGTTCCATTATTCTCATGTGATGGTTCATTGGACTGTCCCTCAGATCGCTTCTTTGGTGCCATTACTTCCAAATTAGTAATGTAGCCCTCCTAGCGCCAAAAATTGGTTACCAAAAGATTTCAGTTCTTATTGATAAGAACCTTTAGAGGAAAATGGATGCTGGAATGTGGTTTGTGAAAGTGGAGTTTGGTTCTTTGCCGTGTTTCAGGACTTTTTTGGAAGCAAACAAAGGAAATTGAAATCTAACAAAGTAAACTTTATTAAACTTCAACAAGGGTTACAAATCAATCAAATTCGAAGTTACAATCAATAAGTGAATTACGTTACTCCTACTCTTAGAAAGTGTTATAAAGTACAAGAAAGTAAAGAAAAAGATAAAAAGATAAGCCTTTGTGACAGTTGATCGTGGATCCTTTGCAATGTTGTGGACAACTTGTATTTATAGACTGATCTTCATGAGAATTTCAAATTCAAATCTGAACTCGTTTATAGGTAGTTTACTCTTCGAATACTTCAATCAAACCGTTTTCTGTATTCATCTAGACAAATAACTACTTGTCTCAATCCAATTTCAGTTTCTTGCCACGTGTTTTAAGCAAGATATCTCTCGTTATCGCGTTTTTAATTTTATCGATAACAAATAAAAATAAAGGCAACTTTCAATTACTAGCTTCCACGTAATAGCCTTATCGAGAATTGGCTATGAACTTTTTATGGTGTAAACACCAGCACGGCACAAGGTACGGCTGGCATGAAGTTAAATGGACCCTGCCATGGCACGACCCGTTTGACGCCTATATTGCCACGGAGAAGTCCCCACATTTAGTCCGCCACTTCGTGATTGAAAATGCACTGGGCATGGGATGCTTCAGTGACTGTACGGATGTTGCTATTAACGTCAAATGCTTAGCAATGTCCAAGTTAAATTCCTAGATTTTTGCCATTTTAGAAATAGTTTCAGGCATTCAGGTCAGGAACCCCGGTGTGCAAGCAACCAGGCAACAGAGAATTTGATACTGGATTCGCTATTAACTCGGTTCAAACAAATTTAGGGATTTGTTCGGGGAAAACGAGTTTTGCAAGGCATTTGAAACATTTCTGCCATGTTCTTGCATCACGTGTTCTGCACCAAAAAAACATCAAATTCCTGACAGTCTCACATCATTCTTTATTTAGGATCCAAAATTGCAACATGAATCCAGAGAAAAGAAAAACAGAGTAGAAAGTTGGAAATTACGTGAATTTTTAACCATCTCCCTTCTCTCATACAAGCTCGAGCTCCTTCAGTACCAGGGGAGTACAACTTCGGCTTAAACATCAATGAACTCAACCAATTGTCATCAAGCGGAGCATACTTTACCACTCAGCCCGTTTTGTTTGTAGCCTTACCTACTCAGATCAAGGTCCGAACAGTAAAGAGACAATGCAAGCTACGCTTACTGATATCTGCACAATCATAATTATATTGACGGATATCTGCACATATCCTACCAAGAGAAGGTTCTTATTAGGCACCATTGTCTTCATGTAAGATCACTCGATGCTTTAAAATCAACTCCATGGTTGATACAAAACAGTTTCTCCTACTTTTTCCCGCCACATCGGCGTGGCCTAGAACACAAAATCACAAGGACTACCATGACAGTTAAAAAAAAAGTACCACCATGAAGCATCAACATTACTGTAGAGCATCAACGCCACAAAAATATTAACAGGATACAGAAGATATAGCCACAGAGCAGATACTACCATGGAGCATCAACTACTTCTTGGAACTTGTGTTCGTAGCCCTCGGCTTTATATTTTAGAGCTTCAATAACCGCACCGTACTTTCTGGATGCGGCCTTCAGCTTTACAACCTTAGCCTCGAGGTTTTGTATCTCATCATCTGCTTTAACTTTTCCAGTTTTAGCATCTGCGTACTTCCTGATATCCTCGGCAACCTCTGTTTCAATAACAAGGCTAACGAGGTGCTGCAATCGAGCACGTAAAAAGCCGACATTCATTCCCATGAGTTCAAAAGCCTTCAAGCTTTTTTCCCAAACTTTGAACTCGTCCTGGGAAGTTGTGAGCTTACATGCTCTTATGGCATCAGCTATACTGACAGTTTCAGAAATAATACCAGCAACCAAGTTAATGTGAAGGCCATGGAAAACCTGTGCGTGAAGGAGTGTATTTCTACTGCGGCAGAGGTTGAAGTACTTGACCCTTATATTTTTTGGAATCTCTGAATCTATGGACAACCCATCAACCAGAATATTGAAATGTTTAAAGCTTTTGACATCTCTGAAACGAATTTCAGAGCTAGAGAATCTGGGACCAACGAGAAGTTCTGCACCAACATCTTTGTGACCATTTTCAATTTGCTCAACGGATTCTGTGAGTTTAGGAAGTGGCTTTTGGATACTTGCCTTGCTCTTCTTGACTGTAGCTACTGGAAGAGACTTTGGACGCCTCCTCTTCTTGTTATCCAGGGCTACTGTTCCATTCTCTGCATCATCCTTTTCTGAGTTCAGCAATCGGTAAAACCATTAAGATTTTCAGTTTGAAAAAGTTGTTTTTGACTGATGACTCTGCAAAAGTAAACTTGGACCACCCAATAAGGTACATACATCAACTAACCTGTATCATCCTGCTTCACGCGAGCATCAAGGTTAAGAAGGCCTAGAGCACCATCTACCTCGGTCAAATCATTGGCCCTAACAATGAACACCTAAAAAAAAGGATGTGAGGAACTCGTACTTAGAATGGATAAGGTATTTGTGTAGAAAATGCCGGTAGTGTGTTTGGATCAAGGATTCAAGGACGGAGTTAATTACGGGATGGACAATAATAGGGAAGCAACGAACCCAGACTATAAACTTGATCAGTTTTGTTACCTTTTCCTTTCCCTTCGTAAATCCTCCCACAAACCCATGATCCAAACAAAGACACAACCAAATGGAACATGGTGAGAAATGATATTATTTCAACCCATCAAACAAGGTGTTAGAAATAAAAAGGAAAAGTGGATTCCATATTTATTCTTCACCTCTACAGAAGCAACAAAAAATGAGGAATTCATAATTTGTCATTCATACTTCCCTTGCTAGCTGCCACCATTCTCATTCCACTAACTTCGTAAAACCAGCACACAAACTAGTTTTTGAAGTCAGGTTCCTTTTATGCTACCATTGACATTGACTTATTTACTTTCATTATTCTGTATTCAATTTTAGAATGGTTCACACTTAGCGTCAAAATCTAGAAGGTATTGTAACAAAAAACTATGAACCAAGATTTGTGAATACACCCTAGACTATAGTCAACCCATCACTAGCGTTTCATTTGGTACAGAAATAATACGTACTGAACGTCTGAACCATTAACAAAGCGTACAACTTCAAATGATACCTTCAATCTGTTTGGTTCAACTAACTGAAAGATCAAGACATCACCCTCGAGCAATTTGTGTTCCATTGCAAAGGTTCTCCATCCTCCACTAAGTCCCCACCTTCCTTGAATGTATTTTACTTCAAATTCTTGCCCACTTTCATCTTCCAAAATTAATGAGGTATCCTTTTTAGGTAGGTGCGACTTGCTGAAGGGAACAGGAAGGCCCTGTCAACAAAAGAGTGAGTTGGTCATACAAAACTCTCTTGGTTGATTTGAACACTGTACATTACAATAGATTTTGAATTCAAATCCAAATGCGGAGGAGTTGTGATTACCATCCAAAAACAACTGGAAACATGCGATCTGACCATTGGTTTTGCAAAGCTAGGAAATTCAGATCCCAAACTGGACAGGATCTCCTCAGCTCGAATCATGGCAGGTGTATTAACTTTGACAGGACTATGCAAGCCAATAATTGCAGACTTACTTCTTTTACAGCTTCAAAAACAGTCGAAGTTTTTTTTAATGTTGATAGTCACATTTTGTATCCAAGAAATTTTAAAACAAAAAATTCAGAAAAGTGACGTTTATAACAGACCTCATGGGCTTCCCTGCATGATCAGATACCGCCTGTTCAAGAAGTTACTTAGGTTCAGCACTAGTTTTTGCTTCCATAGTTAGTTGAGACATGAGAATAGGAATACAAAAAACATGAATACCAAATAACTTCCACATGATCAGATTAATTAAGGATAAGATGGCTATGCAATGTAAAGTCAATCTACGTAGATAAAAGAGAAAGTGAGAAGATCCAGTACAAAAGCATTTGCAGAAGGGGAGATACAAGGAGATTGGCATGTTGACAAAGAACAAGAGCGGTTACATGTATTTGATACTGGAGGATGTCTATTTCTTTAGTTATTATCAGATTGGTTAGTATTTTAGGATTTATCCATTAGGAAGTATTATTATTAGTTAGTGTTATCTCTATCTTATTCTTATCTTTATCTCTATTGTTATCTTTTAGAAGAGTCTATTTAAGGGACTCCATGGGTATTTGATTGAAACAGTTTATCTTATGGAATGAATTTCTTATAGTATTGATGTGCATGCCATTACTCCCCTAAATGCGGATTTATAGGGTTCCTTAGCTGCGGATTCCTAAGGTTTTATCTTTATTTATCATTTTATTTTCTCGTACGGCATACATGTTCACATGGTGCTCAAACCAATGCCACAGCAACAAATTTTACGGGGGACATGAATACATGATGGTTCACTTTTATCGGGTAATTGACCAACATGGTGTATGTTACTTTCACTTGGGAGCATGACATATGCTATGCCACATTACTCCAGCCTCCAGCAGTAACAATTTTCCTAAGCAATAATTGAGTCACAATCTTTTCACTAGCTTGGTCTTACAAAAGTCAAGTAGGTATATTAGAGAAACAGAAACAAAACACTCAAATTATCCAAGAATTACATGCCTTAATCTGATGAAATCCCATCAACCTTGCAACTTTCGGAGCCCTGAATCTTCAGCATATTATTTTTTTAATAAAACCTGGTTTGGCAAACAGGTCCGATGGTTTTGTAGTGCATCAAGTATGTGTTATGAGTATCGGGTATGGATCTGTCCAGGTATCCAAGTGTCAAACCTGCCTAAACCCAATCTTAGGATGCATGCAACTACAATACGTCTAGAACCTAGTCTTACAATACAAGGAAATCTATTCTATCCAAGTTCAGTATTGGAATAATATATGAACGTCCTGGTAATCAAACACATTGCATGTTTCTTAAATTTCTGACACAAGTAGTAAACGATTCACAAAGGTATCTAAAGTAAAATGGGAAATGGGAAATGGGAAAGGAAAAAAACAGAAGAGGAGATTATACATACTTCAATTCACTTGACGAACATCAAAAATTTCTTCCACTGTCAAGCCACTTAAAAAAAACTAGTGGATTCAAGAGCCAAGCTTGGGAAGTGATTGTACACAAATACTACACCGTTACCTTTATCGTATTCGGTGGACAATGCATACACAACATAGCACTGGTTTTAACCCAAAGATCGCCTAAGCAAAGAGTTTCAAAACACCATTCGTAACAACACGGATCAAGGCCGTCTAGACCCCTGTCTCAAATCTACCTTGAGTGAGAAGGCACCAAAGGTGGGGCGGAATTTTGCAATGGCAAAGCAAACCGATGTTCAACCATAAATCGTCCAACCCCATAAGTTTGCATGTGCATGACATTTTATATTATAGTCCAAGAGGGTGTGACCTGGTGGTCAAACGCCTAGGACTTAGAGTTTGCCCCATACTAAATCTCATTATCAGAAAATCCTACTATATATCAAGTCTTGCAGGGTCAGTTTTTCAGTCTTTAATCGGGCTTCTTGCATATATAAATCAAACAAAATGCGTGTAAGATGACATGAACATCCTGAGTTGTAAAAAACAGGAGTACCGACATTATATTTCTTCCATTCTTTGCAAGTCCCTTTCTTTTAATATAAAAGGCGCCAGCTTTAGTCAATAGAAAGGGAGAGGAGTTGTTTTTTTTTTTTTTTTCTGATCACGAGAAATAAGGGTTAAGAAAGGAAAGTCTCACATGCTTCGATTTGGAGGCGAAAGGCATCTTCTTGGTCTTCTCACATTCCCAAGAATGCTTCTTTCCCTTCACCTAACAAACACCAACCAGATCTAACATTACCCAAGAAAAAATTCACAGAAACAGAGTCCAACTCCAACTGTAGACATATATGGGATGCATGTGTGTGCGTGTGTGTGTGTGTGTGTGTGTGTGGAGAGAGAGAGAGAGAGAGACCGTGGAGGAAGGGGAGGGAGTGGAGGGAGACAACTGAGTCAACTTAGGTTTTCCAGATCTGGGGATGTGATCCTGTGATGTTGGCGATTCATAACTTTGGTCCTGAACCTCTTCTCTACCTTCATCACTGTCTGAATAACTGTTACTAGGACTAGGAGTAACAAGATTCACAGTAGCTGCTTCACTTTGCTTGCCTAACTTTACTTTCCCCATCTCTCACCCAGTCAAATTTACTCTTCCTCTTTACTTCCTATATTCAATACTTAATACTCTGCTAATGGATATGAGAGAGAGAGAGAGAGAAGAAAAGAAAAGAAAAGAAAAGGGCGGGTGGCTGTGGAGGGAAAAGTGGGTGTCTGACACTGACCCTGTATTTTGGCTTAAAAAGTACTTTGATTTATTTTTGAGTTTTATTTTTTTTATTATTATTATTTTTTGTATGTTTGTTAATTTTGCATCGAACTTTTATGTATTATTAGTTCATCTCGATAATTAGAATCTATAAAAGTAAAAGATCAAGGGAAAAGTGGGTGTCTGACACTGACACTGTATTTTGGCTTAAAAAGTTACTTTGATTTACTTTTTAGTTTTACTTTTTTTATTATTATTATTTTTTGTATGTTTGTTAGTTTTGCATCGAACTTTTATGTATTATTAGTTCATCTCGATAATTAGAATCTATAAAAGTAAAAGATCATGATTAAAACTCTCAAATTTTTGAATAAAATCGAAAAAAATATAAAAATCTGTATTTTTACTTATTTTTGTCTTTATTCAAAAATAGTTACGTTTGGGTCATAATTTTTTACTTTTTTTATTCATGTCATCGAGACAAATCAATAATACATAAAAAGTTGATGAAAAACTAACAAATGCAAAAAATAAAAAATAAAGATGAAAAAATAAGCCAAGTGACTTTTTAGGCCAAAATATATTGACGGTTGCACGCTTTGGGGTTACCTTTGGTTTGGATTTTGGGCGATAAATGAAGGTATAAATGAGGGTAATTAATTAAAAATATGGGACAATGATTAAAAAGAAATAGAGAGAAAAATGATAATAATAATTAAATATAAAAAAAATCGATTTTAAAACGCAAAACCAACGAGGCTTTTCCCTAGCATTATTTCGCCAAATCCTTAAGGGCTCCTTTGGCATAAAAGTGTAGAAATAGTTTTTTGGTTTGTCTTTATTCAAATTATTTTTTGCATTTGTTAGTTTCGCATCAAGTTTTCGTGGTTAATGAATTCGTCTCGACGAGACGAATCCAACAAGTATAAAATTATGGTCAAAACTAATATTTTTTTAAATAAAGCAGAAACTAAACCAGCATAAACTAGTTTATTGGTTTAATTTTGGCTTTATTAAAAAAAATTAGTTTTGACCATAATTTTATACTCTATTGATTCGTCTCGTCGAGACGAATCCATAAACCACGACAACTTGACGTGAAACTAACAAATGCAAAAAATAAAAGCAAAACCAAAAAACCACTTTTTCCTTTTTTGCCAAAGGAGCCATAAATTTTGTTTTTGTCTTACCACGACTCACCATCCATAGTGATGAAACCCTACATTCATTTTGTACGTCTTATTGAAAGCATTAGATTGATCGGTAATCGATAATTACGTAAACAAATTGAATTAAACCAGCAATTCATGTTACGTGAAATGTCAAGTTTATCCAAATTCTTGATGTCTCGATGACGGATTGAGCTAATCTTCTATATGGATATTGCTCTCAGGTCTCAACAAGAACTACGCACCATATCTAGATCAACATAGTGTCATTGCAAGTATGTGACTAGAGCCGGCCCGGGCCAAAAGCCCAAGAGGCCTGGGCCTAAGGTCTTTAAAAAACTCCCAAAAATGGGAACGGGCTTGAGTATAGATATTTTCTAGCCCAAAAGGAAAAATAAAAAGGCTCAATATGATACTTTTGCATCTAGAAATGCAGCACAAGTAATATTTAGGTGATACTCATGCATTATATGTATTTGGAAACTTTGTGTTTTGACTTTTCTATTATTACATAATAATGATTAGTAGAACTTTATATGGTTTTGATTTTCTCGTATTATGATTATTGCTGGAAAAACTATTTAAGCATTGTACTCTTAGATCACAATTTTTAGGCTAAGCTTAGCGCACTCCAAACCCTTGAGCCGACCCTGTCTGTGACCCTATGACAGGCCCTAACAAATTAAAGCCTATTGCTAATGGCATGAAGTTGAGCTAAACCTACACAGTGGACTCCCTAAAAATTGCTCCTAAATTGTATCCTAAGGTGTTCACATAAGTATAATTGGGGTCCACTTTTCGCTCCTAGATCTTGCTAAATTCAGAGAGGATGTATACACTCAATGGGCTAGCAAGAGCATTCTCTATTTTGTGGAAGAAAAAAAATTCAAAAAGTGTGGAACCCATACATTGATATAATTCAAACAACTAAAATATTCCAAAATCCCTAATTTTTTGCATATCCCAACATCTCTTTTTTTTAATTTTTTTTTTACTGGTATAGGTAATTGTATACGGCCTTTGTACACTAATATATAGAACTTATTTGTTTATATTAAATTCATGTCTTTCTTCTCCAAACAATCAAAAAAGAAAAAACAAAAATTTCCAATAGAACCATTGAACCAATAAACCATTAAAATCCTTTATCATTGAAAATTTTATATTAAAGAAAAAAAAACTTAAAGGCTTTGGGTCCTACTTAAAGTTAGCTACAAGGCTACCTAGATTTAATTAATGTGCTAGGAGTCAAACTTAAGAGCCACCCTTAGGAGCTTGTATGAGGAGCTATTGAAGACAATAATTGAACATATGACTAAGTAAATGTTAGGAGCCTCACTAAAGAGTTATTTTGATAGTCCGTGCCCACCCTTTGTTCATGAATCATTAGTGGACTCTCTCCCGGAGCAGCCACCTGGTGTACACATGTACACAGGGTACCATTTATGCCCACAGAATTAGCGGTCGCGTAGCTCAGACCAGATTAATGCTGCAGGTACCGGATAATGATGCCGTACTTCGTTATTACTGACCTACAAATGGATGGAGGGTCCAATTCAAGTTCTTTTTTTGATATTTTTTTTTGGCATATTTTGATGAACCTTTCTATATGTACAAATAAATATGTACAGACAGCGTATTGATGGGTCTCAGGAATCCACTTTTAGGTCTCACACGGACAATCCGAGCTAAAACGGGGATATTTTGGATCAAGCATTTACACACGTCCGATTGAGCTGATTTCTCACGAGGTCCCTCGAAAAATCATTCTAAGATGATTGAACGGCTTGGATCGTCCGTGTGAGACCCAAAAGTGGGTCCCTAAGACCCATCTATACGATCTCTGTACATATGTATCTGTCCCCATTGTTTTTCCGTATTTTGATACTCATCAGAATCATTTATTTTTAAATCTTAAATGAAAACATCAATATTATTAAAATCACATTAATCGGATATCAAAGTGATATGATTTGGAACACTTTCACTTCGAAAAACAACATATATATGGTCCGGATCTAATCTGGGATCCCTAGGTCCGGGACTCATAGTTTTGGATCAAATTTTCATGATCCGAACCATCCAATGTCTTTAAAACGTGATTTCAAGGGTCCCTACGAGAAATCGTCCAAAAAAAATACCGGGAAGAGCTTGATCTAAGCAATTTTTCATAAAACTATATATGTATAGTTTTTGTGAAAAACTGCTTGGATCAAGCACTTCCCGGTATTTTTTTTGGACAATTTCTCGCGAGGATCCTTGAAAACACTTTTAAACACATTGGACGGTTTGGATTATGCAAAAACATGTTTTAAAACCTTCAAAACATCAAATAACCTCCAATCCGGGATCCCGGATTGGATAGTTGGCGTGTATATATATGTGTGTGTGTGTATTGCAACACCTGATCAATTTCAAGGTACAAGTGTTTGGACATAATATCAATTGGTAATTTGTTCGATCTACGAGATTTTAGAAGTATAATCAATGTCATGAGAAGTTCCATATAAAATGAACAGATCTAAGTGTTTTATAAAATGAACAGATCAAACTCTAGCATGCTACCACGGAGGTCAAGCAATCTTACTGGGTTTGAAAAAAGGCCGAAAAAAAATTAGATATAAATTAAATTTTTTTTACCATTGTCAGCGCTGAGTTACTCATGCGAGGTTAAAATAATCGTTTCCTACTAAATTTTAACCAAATTGTTATACTCCTAACAAAAACAAAACAAGTATGGCCTAAAAGAGTCCAATATATAATAAGGATAGTAGACGGCTCTTTTTCGGCAAAAAAAAAAAAAATGAACAACTCACAAAAAGAAGAAGAAATAGACTTGGGCAACTGATTAGGGTGTTTAGTTAGCCTACTTAAAAATTCATTTCTCTTAGTGTAAAAATTTATTTTTGTCAAACTATGTAATATATATGTATATACTCCCTCCGTCTATTTTTAATTATATGCTCCATCCGTCCCATTTTAAATGTCCCTTTTGGGAAACGTATATTTTTTGTGGACGTTAAAAATTTTACTTAAATCCTTAGAATGTTTTTAAATTTTTTTTGTACTGAATTAAAGTACTCAATGAGCAATTAATTTGATATAAAAAAAATTATACCATTACATAGAGAAATATATTTTTTTGGGTGTTTGAAATTGCACGTATTCCTATAGTGGACATTTAAAATGGGAGGAGAGAGTATCTCTTTTTCCTAGTCAAAATTTTTTTCAATTTTTCATACATCTTTTTATTAAAGACATGCTATGTATTTTTGCTAGCACTGGACGAAAATCCTGGAGCCACCCCTGATTAGTTGGATATTTAAGCAAATCAGGTGTAAGAATAATCTCATTCAGTCTCCAAGAGCTTTTACAACCACATGTGATAATATGAACAATTATGTCATAAAAGGTGTTAATTTCCATAATCCAACCCATATTTTGACTATGTCAATTAATACTAAAATACCCACAAAAATGGTGATGTGAAGCTAGAGGAGAGTAAGTCGTTTCAACTCCTATAAAAAATGATTGTCTCTCCTCGGAGAGTGAGAAAGTCTTGCTATGCAAGTTGCATGTCTCCTTTAATGGAGAAAACCATAACCCTCCCTTTCCCTCCTTCCTCCCCACTCCCCCCCTTCTATTCTCTCTCACCTTTACGCCCTATTTGTTAAAGGGATATGTATATGAGGGAGGAAGAGGGATATAATAAGAGGGGGATATAGAGGTGGATATAATTGGAGGGGTATTATTTTAGAAGGGGAGATTAAAAGTTATTGTGTTTGTTTTGTTGTTGTAGGAGGATATGAGGGGTTGGATAATGTAAAATTTCCATTTTGCCCCAAATAAATAAATGAACAAATAATGCAATTAGTGGGGTGTGGGGCACGTGGCGCACTATAGCAGTGGCAGAGAGCTCCTTTCTCTCTCTCTCTTTCTCTGGCGTAAAAGGCAGAAGTGGTGGCGCCTTGGGGTAGTTTGGTACTCTGGAGGCCGGATATAAGATAGACACCATGGGGGTGCCTAAAAATAGTGCTCCTGCAAAGGGATATGAATATCCCGGGAGAATAATATCCAGGACCAAAAAACCAAACAAACGCCGGATTTTGAACAGTCGGATTTCTATATCTGGGCAAATTCTATATCCCACTCCTATATGATGCTGCCAAACAGAGCGTTAGTTCCCCTTCCTTCCACACTGCCCCATCTCCATTATATCCCCTCAACCTTCACTTCTACCCATTTTTATTTTCCATGTCTCAACCGTGTAATACCACGCTTGATGAAGAGCTGTCTAGCCAACTTCAATCCTTTCGTCTCACGGAGGATGAACTCAGCGAAATGGATATGGAACCCGAGGACATCAAATCTAGAGAGGAGGAGTGTCGTACTAGTTTGTTTGGAAAGATCATATCCCAAAAACCAGTGAACCTGGGTGGCTTAAATACCACCATGGGTTTAGTTTGGGGCAATCCTAAAAATTTTAGAGTTTTCAAGATTGGCAAAGGTATTTATCAGTTCATTTTTTCCTCTGAAGCGGACCCGATTCCGGTTCTTAATGGCAAGCCGTGGTTCTTCAACAACCATTTTCTTATACTAGAGAAATGGAATCCTAATGCCCAACCTGTCCAATACTGTTTCGACTATACCCCAATTTGGATTCAAATCTAAGGCTTGCCGATTCAATACATTTCAAAGGAGGTTGGATTGAAAATTGGGAGCAAGGTTGGTCTGGTGGATGATGTCTCCATTCCGGTCACCGGAAGTAAGGATGGGCGTTTTGTTCATGTACGTGTTGTTATGGAGATTAGCAAGCCTCTCAAGAGCGGGTGCATGGTCAAGCTTCCGTCAACTAACTCGTTTTGGGTAGAGTTTTGGTACGAACGTCTACCCTCTTTTTGTCGCTATTGTGGGCTGGTTAGCCATGCCACGCATAGTTGCGAGAAAAGATTTTTTGATAGGGAGAATGATGAACTCAAAGATTCACAATATGGAGCGTGGATTAGAGCCTCTCCGGCCACCCAACCGGGGCGGAAACGATCAAACTCGCCGCAAGCAGAATGCCGCCAACCGGAGGAGTCTAGCATGTCATCTAGCAAAAATCTCGCATCAAAATAGGAAAGTCAAGCTAATCTTTCCATTTTGAATCGCGGGGATAATGGTGACGAGACGAGAAATGCGGAATTGGCTCACACCGAAATGGTAGCAGAATCCACAATTCGGGAAAGACATCTCCCTTCCTTATCCAAAACCATTTCAAAAGATCTTACTCCCGCCCAGGAAAATGCCCTTAACATTTGGAAAGCCAAAAACCCATTTTACCCACTTGCCTCTCCGCAAGCCCAACTTGATAAGCCACCAGTCAACACCCCTCACTCAGCCCAATACCCAAATATATGACCCAACTCAACCTCAGCTCATCCAACCTAGCGAAAAGCCCAGTCAACTTGATTCCTGTCTTAAACCCAATAACCCCTTCTATAACCCAGTCTAATCCTTTACTTAATAAAAGCCACCACACCACCTCTTTAACCGACACCCCAAAATCGACCTCTCCTTCTCAAAATAAAACCCTTATCCCAGCTCTAGAAATCCTCAAACCCATAAATCCCATATCCACTATACCCACATCAATTCCACAACATCCCACAGAATCCCATTGATTCTCAGTCCCATACCCCATAAATTGACCCAAACCCAGAAAATCCCATTACCCACTCAAATCTTAATCTTTTTAATGCTCCTGTGTCTATTGCCCCTCCCAATATTTCCAATACTAACACACGTGATGTCGGTAAAAGGGTGGCTGTTGTTCCTGTGAAACGCACCTATGGAAGGATTCCTAAAGAGAATGTTTCTACCAATCTTGCTAAAGGTGAGTCTGTTCAATCCTCCCCAAAGACTAGTAAATGGAAAGTTGGTGCTCTCAAACTGGATGTGGCCAATGATTTTAACATTTCCCTTGCAATGGAAGGGCAGAATAGTATAAAGACTTGGATCTCAATTTCGGCAGATAACACTTATGTTGTCCCAAGTAAGGATGTGGTGGAGGAGACCAGCCATAAGTGGTCCCCAATGGGTCAATGAAGATGATTTACTGGAACGTTCAGGGTGTGGGGAGACCCCTGACGTTCCACCATCTCAAGGAATTTTCAAAACTCCACTCCCCCTCCCTATTCTTCCTTGCAAAGACGAAGAATAGGATGACCAAGATTGAGATGGTCAAACGAGCATTGAGGATGGATGGGTCTCTATGGGTGGATCTAGCTGGACAAGCTGGAAGGCTAGCTATTTTCTGGAAAGGTGCAGCCACGGTGGAAGTCATGAGAGCCTGCTCTTGGTTCATCGATGTTAAAATTATGGGGGAAATGACTGGAGGTTAGTAAATGTTTATTTTAGCTCTCGCATTGAAGTTCAAAAAGCATAGTGGGATGTATTTCTTCAGTATAAGGAGTGTTTGGGTACGGATTGGCTTGTAAGGGGTGACATGAAGTCAGTTTTAGTCCTGATGAGAAGAGAGGAGGAGTGCCACTGACTCCAGGGGATTTGTGTGGTTTCAGTAACTTCATAAACCAGTGTCATCTACTTGACTTGGGCCTCTCGGGCTTTCTTTTTACTTGGAGGAATAACCGTGAAGGAGAGGGATATATACAGGAAAGGCTGGATAGGGCGCTTGCTACTCCTTCTTGGAGGTCTCGTTTTAAGCATGCTACTGTGGAACACCTCCACTCTATGGGATCTGATCACAATGCCCTTCCTTTGAACCTCTTTCCCAATGTGGTGCAAAGGCGGGTGCCGTTTCATTTTGATGAAAGATGGACGAAGGAGGAAGATTTTGGTCCAGTCATTAAACATGCCTGGAGTGTTCAGGTCCAGGGGTCTCACCTCTTTAATGTCCATAATAAGATTAAGGAGTGCAGGACCTCTATCCGAAACTGGAAGAAACTCAAGAGACTTAATTCAAAATAGAGGATCACTGACCTTAAGGCTAGGATTCAAAGCTGTTGGAGAATTTCGTGAATGAAACCGGGGCACTCGGAGGGTCTCCCGAGGCAACCGAGACCACCCAACGGATTCAAACACGGGATGCAATTAACGTTGGTTAATTCGTGAGTTACACCCCTCCATGATGAGGATTGATGACATTATAATTCTGTGGCAGTTTTTCTTCCAGAACAAGCTTAACAAAGATTTTCTTATCGATTGGCAATCGAGTTCCAGAAAACAATTCTGTTTTGGTACTGACTTTTGAGTTGCAAGAACAGAATCGAAGTTGTAACAGAATTGGTGGAATCTGAGATATCATAGTAATCTGACTAGATTACTCGTGTGGGGAATTGATACAAAAAATATCAGGGGCTACGGCCTAAGTCAATCGTGCGCGATTGGGCTTCACTGATTAAGCCACGGCTTTAGGCAGTTGTGCGCAACTGGCCTTGATCTGTCAAGTTTGATAGGCCTCTGGAGCAATCTACTTGGCTTAAGCCTTGACATTGCTAGGCCAGAAACTTGTGATCAGTGGATTGTTTGGATTCTGGAGCAACCTACTCTGCTTAAGCAGTGACGTTGCTTAGCCACAGTCCTCTGGATCTCTGCTTTGTGATAGCAGTCCTTGTGTTGGGTTTGAGAACAGCCAGTGGTTGGGCTAGTTCGGCCTAAGCGTGTGCTCTGCCTGCAGTAATATAACCAGTGGAAGGTTAATTACTCAGCCTTAGTACATGGCCAATATAGTAACTTGGCACAAGGATTGGTATACTTGGCAGAGGCAAAAGATGAATTGCCTTGATCGCTTAAGCAGTGAATTGCTTAACCCCGTCGAGGGCGCCGACCTCGAACTCTCGTCTAGGGGCGCTGCCCCTAGGAACCCCGCTAGGGGGCACGGCCCCCTAGAACCCCCACCAGGGGGCAAGCCCCCTGGGACCCCTTGGGTACGCTTGTGCGTTGTGGGTGCAAGACCATGTTTGGTTACTAAGTTTAGATTGTTAATCTATACTTCTTGTCATGACTGTGAAAATAGTTTCACTAATTTGTGGTTTGACATTTCTCAGGTTAAGATGACAACTGGAAAGAGCAATGAGACTCCAAATGTGGGAAGCTCGAGTGCTGCTACTTCTTTGCATGGAGTCCCCTCGATACCGATGTCCCATGTTGATAAGCCTGGGAAGTTTGGTCAACGGGTTGATTTCAAGAGATGGCAACAGAAAATGATGTTCTATCTGACTACTCTCCATCTCACTGGGTGCTTGTCTGAGGATGCCCCAGTTGTTGCTGAAAATGAGACAGACAGCCAGAAGCGACAGGCTCTGGATCAGTGGAAGAATGCTGATTATCTGGCCAAGAATTATGTCTTGAATGCTCTTGATGACTCGTTGTACTCTGTGTTCAATGAGGCGGAGTCAGCTACAAGATTGAGGGGGCTGGGCCGAAAAAATTCGTGGTGGGCCGCTTCCTTGATTATACTATGAAAGATGAAAGGTCTGTGACTGAACAGGTCCAAGAGCTCCAGATGTTGATCAATGAAATCAAAGCAGAAGGGATGTTGTTGCCTGAGCCATTTTTGGTGGCTGCTATCATCCACAAGCTTCTAGGAACTTGGAAGGAGTTCAAGAGTTATCTCATGTTTAAGAACAAGGAGATGACATTGGAGACTCTCTTCTACAAGCTCAATGTCACGGAAGGAAATCGGGCTAGGGAGAAGGCTGCCAAGGAGGCCGAAATGGCAAAGGCCAACATGGTAGAGCATGGTCGTCCTTCCTCAAGTGGTGTGAGAAAGAACCAACATGACAAGCGGTCTGATAAGCAGAACGGCAAGAGTGTCCATCCGGGACCAAAGGGTGGTGTCGCTAAGAAGCCCAAGGAGAAGTTCCAAGGGAAATGCTTCAATTGTGACAAGTTTGGCCATAAAGCATCAGAATGCAAGAAGCCACCTCGTCCACAAGCGCATATTGCAGAAGCCTCGGGAGGTAGTTCTGACATGAACTTCTTAGCAATGGTATCTGAGGTGAACATGGTGGGCTCGAATCCACGGGAGTGGTGGATTGACACTGGGGCTACCTGCCATATCTGCTGTGACAAGAAGATGTTCACGTCACTTGAGCCAGTTAATGGGGAGAAGCTGTTTATGGGGAATTCAGCGACCTCAGATATTGCTGGTGAAGGAACAGTGGTCCTGAAGATGACTTCGGGAAAGACATTGACCCTGAACAAGGTGTTGTTCGTGCCAGACGCAAGCATGGCTTTCGCATGGTGTTTGAATCAGATAGGGTCATTCTGACCAAGGCTGGATCATATGCAGGGAAAGGTTATATGGCCGATGGGCTGTTTAAAATGAATGTAATAACTGTTATCCCTACTATTAATAAGACAAATGCCCTAGTGGCTTATGTGCTTGAGTCTTCCATTTTGTGGCATGGTAGACTAGGTCATGTTAATTATGAATCTATGCGTAGATTAGTTAACTTGGACCATATTCCAGCTTTTCATATTGATACAAATCACAAGTGTGAAACTTGTGTCGAAGCAAAGTTAACTAGAACTTCGTTTCGATCGGTTGAAAGAAGTACCGAACCGTTGGGGCTAATCCACACTAATGTGTGTGATCTGAAATATGTCCAAACGCCAAATGCAAACAAGTATTTCATTACTTTCATTGATGATAGCACAAAATATTGCTATGTGTACTTGCTAAAAAGCAAGGATGAAGCGTTGGACAAGTTCATTCTTTTTAAGAATGAGGTGGAGAACCAACTTAGCACTAAGATTAAGGTGGTGAGAAGTGACCGAGGTGGTGAATTTGAACCACCGTTTGGTAATTACTGTGCTGAGCACGGTATTATTTACCAAACCATTGCACCTTACTCGCCTCAGCAGAACGGAACTGCAGAGCGCAAGAATCGCACATTGAAAGAAATGATGAATGCTATGTTGGTTAGTTCTGGGTTGCCACAGAACATGTGGGGTGAAGCGGTGTTGACCGCTAACTATCTTTTGAATTTAGTGCCCTGCAAAAAGTTAGACAAAACACCTTATGAGTTGCTCAAAGGTAAGAAGCCTAACTTTAAGCACTTGCGAGTGTGGGGGTGTCTTGCTAAAATAGCAATACCTCCTCCTAAGTATGAGAAGATAGGACCGAAGACCATTGACTGTGTGTTCATCGGTTATGCACACAATAGTAGTGCATATCGGTTCCTTGTGTATGAGTCTGGAGTACCAGATATACACAAAAACACTTACATGGAGTCTATAAATGTGTCATTTTTCGAGCACATCTTTCCGTACAGATCCATTGGAGAGTCCAGTTCAGTGAAACGGACCCTGCATCCTGCTAATTATGGCAGTGGTGACCAAGAAAAGGGACGTGATGTTGAACCCAGACGCAGCAAGCGTGCTAGGACATCAACATCCTTTGGTCCAGATTTTCTAACTTATTTGTTAGAAAGTGAGCCTCGGACTTACAAGGAAGCTGTTAGCTGTCCTGAAGGTCCTTTGTGGAAAGAGGCCATTAAAAGTGAAATCGACTCCATCCTACAAAACCATACGTGGGAACTGGTGGATCTGCCACCTGGTTGTAAGCCTCTGGGCTATAAGTGGATCTTCAAGAGGAAGATGAAAGCAGATGGGTCGATAGATAAGTACAAAGCTAGGCTTGTCATTAAAGGCTATAGGCAAAAAGAGGGCCTAGATTACTTTGATACTTATTCGCCGGTCTCAAGGATCAATTCCATTCGGATGATAATTGCCATCGCAGCTTTGCGAAACCCTGAGATACATCAGATGGATGTAAAAACAGCTTTCCTAAATGGCGATTTAGAAGAAGAAATCTATATGGAACAACCCGAGGGTTTTTCCGCGCCAGGCCAAGAGAGGAAAGTCTGTAAACTTGTTAGATCTCTGTATGGTCTAAAGCAAGCTCCGAAACAATGGCATGAGAAGTTTGACTATGCAATGTTGTCTAGTGGCTTCCGCATCAACGAATGTGACAAATGTGTTTATGTCAAGGATACTGATGAAGGATATGTCATTTTGTGTCTCTATGTTGATGATATGCTAATTGTTGGTAGTAATGACAGGGTCATTCGATCTACCAAGGATATGTTGAACTCTAAGTTTGACATGAAGGATATGGGCCTTGCAGATGTGATACTAGGTGTCAAGATCACCAGAACATCTGATGGCCTTGCATTGTCTCAGACACACTACGTTGATAAAATTCTTGAGAAGTTCAACCAGTCTGATACAGGCATCGCAAGAACCCCCGTGGACGTTAGTCTCCATTTATCCAAGAATGGGGGGGAAGGGGTGTCCCAATTAGAGTATTCTCAGATAATTGGGAGCCTCATGTACTTGATGAGTTGTACAAGGCCTGATATAGCTTACTCAGTAAGCAGACTGAGCAGATACACGAGTAATCCAGGACATGATCACTGGAAGGCGATAGTTAGAGTACTACATTATTTAAGGTATACTCGTGATCTAGGGTTGCACTATACCAAATATCCAGCAGTACTAGAAGGGTACTGTGAGGCGAATTGGATATCGGATATGAAGGACTCAAAATCCACGAGTGGATTGCCAGCTATTAGTATCCACTGTGATAGTCAAGCTGCGATTGGTAGGGCATTGAGTGCCATGTATAATGGTAAGTCTAGACATATACGTCGAAGACATAATACCATTAAACAACTGCTCTCAAGTGGGGTTGTCACAATTGACTATGTGAGGTCAAAAGACAATATTGCGGATCCGCTAACCAAAGGGTTATCTCGAGAGCTAGTTGAGAAAGCATCGAGAGGAATGGGGCTAAAGCCACTAAGCTCATAGTTACCGTGGGGGTAGCCAACCTAGTTGACTGGAGATCCCAAGATCTAGGTTCAATGAGACTACCTTTTGTGTGTAATAGAGAACGATCACTGTGGAGATTTGATCTCTTGCCTATTTCTATGATGCGGAATAGTGAAGCCTGTAAAGTGGAAGAGGTTAAGCGTTGCTTTTAATGACTCTTATGCGTCGGAGATGCCGAGCGGGGTATAGCAGGGTACCCTTTATAAGAAGGTCACCTATGTGAGTATGAAGTGGGGCCGCTTCTGTGAGAATTCTGGAAGAAAAACTGCCACAGAATTATAATGTCATCAATCCTCATCATGGAGGGGTGTAACTCACGAATTAACCAACGTTAATTGCATCCCGTGTTTGAATCCGTTGGGTGGTCTCGGTTGCCTCGGGAGACCCTCCGAGTGCCCCGGTTTCATTCACGAAATTCTCCAACAAAAGCATCCAACAGGCCCCAACTTATCAGAACCATGGCCTACTTACAAGTCTTATGCGTTAGGTGCAACAAGAGTTGGAAAGTGAAGAAACTTTCTGGAAACAGAAATCTCAAGTAAATTGGTTAAATTAGGGGGACAAGAACACAAAGTTTTTCCATGCTTCTGTGATTCAACGACGAGCCATAAACCGCATTACGGGGATAGAGAATGAGAATGAAGAGTGGATGACCAACAAGGCAGAAATTATGTCTGAGTTTAGCGTTACTTCCAGAGCATATTTTAGGCGAGCACGGAACTGCATATGGAGGAGGTAACCGATGTCATCCCTTCTACAATATCTTCCGCAATGAACCTTAACCTTACTAAACCATTTACATCTATGGAAATACATGATGCCCTCATGAGTATGCACCCATTAAAGCTCCAGGGGTGGATGGCATGACGGTAGAGATGGCAATCTCAACCGAACCGATGGGTACCCGAACCATAATCTCTTTTTTTGCCCGAACCATAACCGAAATATTCCCCGTGGGTATGGGTATGGTGTAGGATATGGGAAAACCAAACGGGTTCGGTTATGGTTTGAGCTGATAACCGAACCGATACCCGAACCAATCCGTTACCCAAACCGAACCGAACATATATAACTACAAAATTACCCCTTTGTATATATGTTAATTACATTTATACCCCTTCATATATATTTTGACCCACGAATGGTTATTTAAAATCTGAGCCGTTGGATGAGATCCAACGGCTGAAGGGAGAGGTGCGGATGGAAGGCTTCCATCAGGGTCCCTTATGTGAAGCTCCTTGTGTATATATATATATATATATATAGGAAGGCGATCTACTAAGGACTCCCTCAAACAAAAATTCCGTGCGGACCTCACCATTTTTCGACTTTCCGGATCAAATTTTGACGATCCGAACCGCTCAATGTTTTTAAAATGCATTTTCCAAGGTCCACGCGAAAAATCTTCAAAAAAAAATACCCGGAAGGGCTTGATCGGATCAGTTTTTGTTAAAAACGCTATAGCGTTTTTAACAAAAACTGATCCGATCAAGCCCTTCCGGGTATTTTTTTTTGAAGATTTTTCGCGTGGACCCTTAAAAATGCATTTTAAAAACATTGAGCGGTTCGAATCGTCAAAATTTGATCCGGAATGGTGAGGTCCGCACGGAATTATCCTAAGGACTCCCTCAATAGATCATTATCCTATATATATATATATATATATATAAGCTTCTCCACTGGACCTCCGGTCCTCCATGATCTGAGCATTTTTTTAACGATCCGAGCCTATTTACAGTTTTTGCGAAAAACTGCTTGGATCAAGCCTTTCCCGGTATTTTTTTTTTTAAGATTTCTTGCATGGACCCTTGAAAACACCTTTTGAACACATTGGGCGGCTCGGATTTTCCAAAAACAATATTCAAAACAAAAAAAAAATACATTTTTTCTTAAATCCGGGAGGTCCGGATAAGAAAATTTCCTTATATATATATATATATATATATATATATATATACACACACACACACGATAACACACCCCACTTCATCATTCAAGGTTACTGCCTACTTAAGTGAGGCTCAGAGACAATTTGGCGATCTCATCTGGTACGTCCTCTCTCTCTTTCTCTCTCTCTCCATATGCGTATCTTTCTCCTCTATCGTATTCTCCCATGTTTTCACTGGTGGTCTTCCTCGCTTTTCAGGTGAGTTCGTATTCGACGCTGAGATTCCGGTAGATGGCGATTTAGACTTTGGCAACAAGGGTCCAGGCGGCTTCTCCCTCTTCGGTTTCGATAGAAGGGATTGGAGTTCATTGATGTCGAGAGGTTTGTTTTTTTCTAATTCTAAATTGGTTACATGAGTGAAGCCGCTTGGACCCTCATTGGTTATCTTATGTTTTTTCTCTGTAGTCTGGTGCTTGGATTGTTTTTGTAATTTGTTAGTGCTACTGTTATGAAGAGAATAATATGCTGGGTAGTGATAATGCCAAAACTATTTTTGTTGGTGCCAAAACTCTAGTGCTTAAAATGCTTGTACTTTGCACATGGTACAAGCCTATCATGCACTAGAGTTTTGGCACTAACAAAAACAGTTTTGGCATTAACATTTGCCTAATATGCTACCATTAATTTGTAATTTTTTGCTGCTACTGTTAATGTTAATTTGTGGTGTTTTGGAAGATTAAGACTATTCAGTTTTTGTTTTTAATTAGCATGTCAAATGAAAATTCTTCTCTAGATTCGGTTACCCAATCGGTCCAGGGATTACCCGAACCCCGTTCGGGTATCGGTTCGGTTATGGGTATCCATTTGGTTTCGGGTATGGCAATACCCGAACAGAATCGACCCATTGCCATCCCTACATGACGGCCCTATTTTTTCAAGCATACTGGCATGATGTTGGTCCTGATGTCACAAAAGCTATTCAGAGTTTTTTTCATAGCGGTCACTTGCTTCGAAGTCTTAATCAGACTCTTATCACTTTTATTCCAAAAATCACTTGCCCTACTAAGGCTTCACACTTTCGCCCAATAAGCTTGTGCAATGTAATTTAGAAACTTATTACCAAGGTGCTTACTAACCGTTTGAGACTGGTGTTACCTGTGGTAATCTCCGAAAATCAGAGTGCCTTCTCCCAGGGAGACAGATTTCAGGTAATATATTAATTTCTCATGAAATTATGCATGTTACCCAAAAGGCAACCTGGGGGGGGGGGGGGGGGGGGGGGGGATGAATAAGGTTGCTAACAATAACGCCCAAAAAAAAAAAGTACTAGGCAAAGCAAATAAATAAATAAATAATTTGCACAAACAAAATATAAAGGAGTTAAAGGAGAGAGATATCACACAAAGATATATAGTGGTTCGGTCTGAGCTTTGTCCACTGCTCAGCCTAGTCCATTGGCCTAAGGAGTCGTTGTTTTACTAATCCAACAACCAGCTTCTGGTGCCGATTAAACCTTACAACTGCAATGCTAACTTTCCTGAGGAGTTAGCTGAACCGCTAAAGTTTATCTCCCAAACTATAAAATTACTCACAGAACACAACCCAGTTCTGTAGTAGCTCATTGAGAATTTTTCTAACTCTCAATACAACACTGACAAAAATTTATAGTGTGGAAAAATAAATCTCTCTCAAAGAGTAGATACACAAATTTGCTCACAAAGCTCTCAAAATAGTAATATGAAAATGAAGTGCACAAGTGAATATTGCTCTGATTGAAATTGCTCTGAGAATCTTTCTTTTTTTTTTTTTAATTATCATCAGAAGCTCTTCATTTTTATAGCCTGAAGAATTTCGACCGTTTGAATAATTCCGTTGTTCTGGCAGCAAGTTGGATCTTCAAAATATAAACGTTGGACGACAGATCCCTTGTGATATGATTTCCAACGATCGTCTGTCTTAAATACTGAACATCAGAGTCAACAAAAGAGAAGAGAACTTCAGTTGTTGTCTGTTTATTTAAAGCGTTCATAAGCCTCACATGCTCACCCCAGAAGTCAAGAGCTCAAATTTGTACAAACAGTAGATAACTTTTTCAAAAAAATTAGCCAACTAGTGGTGACTACTGACCAAAGTAGATTTAACAAATGTGATGAATAGGACAGAATCAGTATGAGCCAAAAGACTTCCTTTATAGGAAAATATCAATGTGGGCATTAAACCATGGTTTGCTTTGAAAACAAAAACTGATTGATAAGTTGTACAAAATGATTTAAAAAATATATAAGCATTAATAGAGCTTCTCCAAAGTCAATAATGGCTGACAGCTTTCGTGCCATTTTCTATTGGAATAGAAAATAATCTAGTGTGGTCAAAACATAAGTGTTTGGACCAAAGGCGCTTATTAGAATTTTCTTCATGGACCACGTTTTAAAAAAAATGTAGTAGAGCACTATTGTACACATGCATATATTGGAGCCAAAAGAAACTTTTTGTAGAAACTCAATTTCCTTGGAGCAAATCATGTGAAAATGATTGGATAAACATTATTTTTAGGAAATCAATTTTGTCATAAAAATAATCGAAATCAATTATTTCTAACATTGCACTCTCTCAAAAATAGGAGACATGGTAGGAAGGGTTGGTTTGCTCTTAAGCTAGAAATGGCAAAAGTATATGACCGGCTGGAATGGAAATATATCGAAGCAGTAATGTTGAAAATGGGTTTTGCTGGATAATGGGTAAAATGAGTTATGAATTGTATTGAGACGGTGTCCTTTTCGGTTGTGGTGAATGTTGATAAAGGAGAACTTTTTGTGCCACAACGTGGGATTCGGCAAGGTTGTCCCTTATCCCCATACCTTTTCATATTGTGTGCTGAGGGACTCCATTATCTAATCCAAGACGTCGCCCGGGTTGGGAACATGAAAGGAATCAAAATTGGATGTCACTGTCCCCATATCTCACATCTCTTTTTTGCTGATGATTCAGTCATTTTTTGGGGAGGCCACAGTGACCAACTGCAATACCATTTACTAGATTTTGGAGACTTATGAGAAAGCTTCGAGACAGATGGTTAACCGGGATAAGTCATCTCTATTCTTCAGCCCTAACTCTTCGAATGCTACCAAAATTGAAGTCTCAAATGGGCTGAACATCCAGTACCAAAACAGGGGTGGCCGCTACCTCGGCCTACCATCAATTATTGGCAAATCAAATCGGGCTGTCTTTGGCTATGTGAAAGAACGAATCCTTACTAGATTGCTGGGTTGGTCCGAAGTTTCATTGAACCAAGCAGGGCAGGAGATATTGCTTAAATCAGTTTTAATGGCCATGCCTAATTATGTTATGCAGTGCTTCTTGCTTCCAAAAAGCTTCTGTCATGAACTTTGTCAAGTTATCAACAAATTTTGGCGGGGGAGTAAAGTGGGTGGTAATAAAACTCATTGGGTTAGCTGGAATACTTAGTTCAAAAGTAAGGACATGGGTGGCCTTGGTTTTCGGGATCTCTAAGCATTCAGCCTAGCTTTTTTGGTAAAGCAAGGTTGGCGGTTGGTCCAGAACCATCCCAACTTATTCCAAAGCTGTTCAAAGGCAAATATTTTCCCACGACGTCCTTTTGGGAGGCTCAATGTACTGGGACAGCATCATGGGCATGGCGAAGCATTTTAGTTGGACAGGATGTTCTCCATCGAGGGTGGCGTTGGCTTGTTGGGAACGGCAGCCTCATTAATGTTTGGGAGGATTCTTGGATTCCACATTCACACTTCTTTAGGATTCTCACCAAATCGACAATAAACTCACCGCACTTACAGCAAATCCACATGGTGTCTAATCTCATTGATAGCCGTTACTCACCACTGGAAAGTGGACTTGATCAAAGAACCTTTTATTGAAGAGGAAGCTGAAGTTATTATTTCAATTCCGATTAGCCGTCATGGTGTCGTGGATAAGGGCATATGGCACCATAGGAGGGATGGCAACTTCACTATCTGATCGGCTTATTATGTAGCTAAATCCCTGGAATTCACCAGAAAATTAAGGGAAAGGGTGGGGGGGGGGGGGGGGGGGGGGGGGGGGGTACAAGCGCTGGGTCTTTGGAGAAGGAGGAATGGAAGTCAATATGGCAACTCAAAACACTGAGCAAGGTACGTCACTTTATTTGGCGGTGTCACCACAACGCCATTTCAGTCTTGTCCAATCTACATAAGAGGAAAATTGATGTCGATCCTTGGTGTCCTCATTGTTATAAAGAGTTCGAGACGATTGAGCATCTATTTTTTAGGTGTAAAGTGGCAAAGGAAGTTTGGTCAGCTGCTGGTTTTAACCCCAATATTTGGAAGCATATGAGTTTTAGCCAATGGTGGACATCGGTGATACAGGGCAATACTCCTAACAATGAGGGAAGGGATGTGAAGAGTTTGGTTGCTTTTCTCTGTTGGTCCATATGGAAAGATAGAAACAAGGCGACTTTCGAACAACATTCATGCTGCCCTCTCTAGACAGCGGATAAGGCATTAGAAGCTTGGAAGGAATTCAACACAGTGGCTGAGGCGAGGTCTAAAGTCAACATGCTTACTGTTCCCAAACCTCTTTGGCAACCTCCTGATTTGGGTTTAATTAAGTTTAACACAGATGGGGCATTAAATTCTAATACGGGAATTGGTGGCGTTGGTGTTGTGGCCAGAAACAATGCTGGGCCACTTTTGGCAATAAAAAATTACACTTTTGGTGATGAGAAAATTATCTTGGCGAAAATGTGCACATTTGGCGATGCGATATGCATCGGCAAAGGCTATTTTTTTTGGCGCAATTTTTGGTGCGCCCAATATTTCGTTTCGCGCTTATTTCCAATTGTCCACCGACATAAAATGACGTAGTTAAACTAATGGGACCTATTTTTTTTTTATGTATTCGGTACTTTCAGCGATGCAAAAATGGTGTCGCCGAAAAGCCTCACTTTTGGCAATGCAATTTACATCGCCAAAAGGTAAATTATTTGGGAGCGAACTTGCCCACACTACATTACTAATTTGGCGCCTGTTATAATATAATGAAATGACATAGTTTTAACCAATTGAGTCAATTTTATATTTTATTTCAAATAAAAATAGCTCTCACTCTACCTTATGCCCTATTCAGTCCTCACAATCAGACGCACAAGAGGAGGCGCACAAGAGGCGATGATGCTCCAACCTTCTCCTTTCCTTCCAGTACTAGGTCTCTCTCTCTCTCTCACACACACACTCTGTCAAGATTTTTCTTTCCCCATTGGATTGATTCAAGTTATTTTAGGGTTTTGGTTGTGGGTGCTGATTTTTTGAGGGGTTTCAAAATGTATCTTTTGGTTCTCTCCAGATAACGAAACCCAAAATTGTTCCCAGTCAAGTGAAAGATCGAATTTTGTACAGTACTATTGCTTTGTAATTGCATTTATTTTCAATATTGCTTTTATGATAGCCTCCGCCAGTGCCCATTCACCACCGCCTAGCCTTCTATGCCTCACCTCGTCTACGTATCATCTCTTTTGTCGTCACCACCACCTCACATTTTCCGCCCTATCTTCCCGAGAGAAGAGGCAATGATCTAGCTCGTCTTGTTTGGAGATTTAGAGAACAGGAGGCCGTAAAGCTCCGACGGAAATCCTTGGTCTGTCTTTGGATTTTCTAGTTAATGGATTCTTTGGTTAGAAGGACGATTGGTTATGCAGTGATTTGGTTCACAAACATTGGCAACAGTGGGTCTCTTTGGATTCCCTCAATTTGTTTGATGAAGAAGGTGTTTCCTCTCATATGGGTTTTTGGTTATCTTAGGAGTGGTTTTGATTAAGTATGATTTTAGCTTATCGTTGGAGAAATCAATAGAGAATCCATTAGTATATTCAGGGCCACCCTTTTTTTTTTAAAAAAAAAAAACCAAAGTCAACAGAAGACATTAGTTTAGTGCAGAAAAGCCTAAGAAACTTAAAAAACTAAATTCAAACAGAATACATTAGTATAATGGTCATAATTTTATTTTTAATATAATTTCTACTACCATAAATTCTGAATTTTGATTCTAATAAAGAATTCATAATTAACGTTTTTGCATTTTTTAGAATATGGATTTGTTGATTTTGGATAACATCATGTTCTAACATATAAAATTAGGAATTGGGGATTGAGTTTTGGAATTTTAGAATATCGCTATTAGGCTTTCACAAGGTTTGACCCATCCCGAAATAGAATCTTGGCTCTGCCAATGTAGCCCTATTGGGTAGGTTTTTGGGCAATCAAAAAAAGAAAAAGAAAAAGGAGTAACATGTTTGTGTACGCTACTGCATGTTCTCTCGGGCTTGCCCCATTTGTTACACTGAGGTCTTTGGAGCCACGTAAGAGATCATCACATTCCAGCAGAAAGAAAGGTCTTTTCGTTTGCTTTTGTTTTTTCTGAGTTTAGGTTTTATTTTCGCTAGGGATGCCCATCTGCTCGATCCGCCCAATCCGCCCAATCTGAACCATCCATTGATCCACCCAAGGTATGTATGGATGGATAACGGTTCTTGAGGCTGCCAATCTTACGGTTCCGGATCGGATTCGGTTCGGTTCCGGTTAAAACCGAACTGCTCATTGCCCAAAAAAAAAAAAACAGTGTAATCGTGTATCACAGACTCCAACACGTCACCCATGTTTACCCAACACCCACTACTCCACTAGGGCCGACCAAAATCCTAAAGTGATGCTGATTTTGTGCTATAAAAATGCTGATTTAGTGTTAAAGTGATGCTAAGTTTGTGTAGCGTTGCTGCTTCTGCTCATGGAAGCTGCTGTTTGTGTGATTTGGATTTTGGAGGATGTTGCTGCTAATTTTGTGCTATAAAAATGTGATGGGTTATTGAGATTTAAGTTTACACCAATGATTCTCCCAAATGGGCTGAAAAAATAAGCTTGAAAAATGATTGGGCTAGAAAATGGGCTGGAAATATGATTGGAAAATTTCCTAAATTTGCCCAAGTTAAAGGCCCATTTGTCACAGCCCAATCCGTCAAATCCATCTAGAACCGATCCATCAAATCCGGAACCGATCCAATCCATCCGTATATCATCCACGGATGGTTCCGGATCTTGAAAACATAAATCCGTTACTATCGGTTCGGATCAAATCCGGAACCGATCCGGCCGGAACCGAACCGTGGACACCCCTAATTTTCACGAACATAATAATGAATAGTTCTATTGTAGAAGATGAAGTTTCTATTACAACTTCTTATTTTGAGTTTGAGATGTGGGTCTCTTGATTATGTTAAAAGCACCCAATAAATTTTTGTCGAATCGATAAGTTGTATCCTAATCATTAACTTGTATTATGACTTGATCATAACTTCGGTATTTGTGATTCATTGTAGAGAAATTGCTGTCCTAATTTCTAAGTTCTCCACAATTGGTTGCTAGATGTGTCCTTGTGAATGTAATACCCTTCAGGTATCTTGCTCTTTCACTTTTCTTTAAGTATCTTTCTCTTCCATCAAGTTTTGGTTCTATCTTTTTTTTCATGAAGTTTGCATCGTGATGGTTTTGGTTCTGTTTTTTTTTTTTGTTCCCTATGTGTTTTCACTGCTGCATTTTCTCTTTGGCTATGTTCTTTTCTCTATTTCTGAAGTCTATGAAGTTACTTGCATTGAGAAAGAACAATGATAGGGGAAAAAAAGGAACTTAGAAATCTGGACTACAAACTGCTTTCATGTGGCAATTTATGTGAATTAATCATCTTAGTTGTGTGAGTAAAAACTCCAATCTCTCAATCATTATCATTTTTTTAGAAACAAAAGGCACTTCATATATATGACATCGCTTAACATGCCTTTAACATTTTATGTGACTAGATATGGACAGAAGTTGGATATTTCTCACTGATAGATTTAGTCAAGCCTATGTTGATGGTGTGGACTCATTTATTGAATTTGCAAAGGCACATTCGGGTGAGGCGGTGGAGATTAAGTGTCCATGTAGAAATTGTCGTAACTATTATAAGAATGAGTATGACACTGTGAAAGCTCATTTACTTGTACGGGGGATGATGGTATCTTATACGACTTGGTTATTACACGGTGAAATTCCTCAAACCGATGAGCAAGGTGATAGCGAGGATGAAAACGGTGATAATGGAGATGATGATTATGAGCAGTTGATGGAAGACCACTATAAGGGGACATACATGGATGGTGATACCATAGAAAGAGAAGACGTGAGAAACTTTGAACAACTATTAGAGGCTGCCCAACGTAGCTTGTACCTAGGCTATAATGATACCTTGTTGTCCTTTTGTCATTGAGATGTTACAAGTGAAAGTAGAACATGGGTGGAGTAATACTTCTTTCGACAAGTTTTTGTCAAGAATAGGGCGGTTCTTACCGGAAGGGCACGTGGCTCCACAGTCAATTCGCGAGTGCAAGAAGTTAGTACATGATTTGGGCTTGGGATATGAGCCCATCGAGGCATGTCCAAAGGATTGTGTGCTATTTTGGAAGGAAAATGCTCACTTAGACAAATGTCCTAAATGTGGGAGGTCTAGGTACAAGGTCAATGATGGCAAGGGTAAGAAGATCCCTCACAAGATACTTCGTTACTTGCCATTGACTCCTAGGTTGCAAAGATTGTATATGAATTCAGAGATAGCCGAAGACATGAGATGGCACAGTGATAAACGGGTGGATGACGACCAAATGAGGCATTCGGCTGATGCCCCCCAGTGGAAGGAATTTGATCGGATGTATCCTGAGTTTCCCAAGAGAATCGTAATGTAAGACTTGGTCTAGCTACCGATGGATTCAATCCTTTTAGGAATGTGAGCACATCTTATAGCATGTGGCCTGTGATTTTGACGCCTTATAACTTGCCACCTTGGAAATGCATGAAGGATCAATTTTTTATGATGTCATTACTTATTACTGGACCGAATCAACCGGGGACTAATATCAATGTCTACTTGAGGCCCTTGGACGACGAATTGAATGACTTGTGGAAAAATGGTGTTATGACTTATGATGCCTCAAATGGAGAATCCTTCCGAATGCATTCTACTGTAATAAGGACTATACATGACTTGCCCGCATACGGTGACGTGTCAAGGTGGAGAACAAAAGGCTATTTGGCTTGTCCCACTTGCAATGATAGTCCTTTATCGCAGAAGTTGATCGATAAGATTGGGTGGATGGGTCATCGAGCATACTTGCCTGAGAACCACCCTTGGAGGAAGGACAAGAAGTTTGACAGTTCGCATGAACTTGCCAAAAAATCCTTCAAATTTTCGGTGGAAAAAGTAAAGGCTCAATTGGATAGGTTGCGTCTAGTCAAATTCGGAAAAGATACTACGGGAAGCAAAAGATCTCTTCATCCTATCGAATTGAATTGGACAAAGAAAAGCTTATTATGGGAGCTACCATACTTTGAGAGCTTGTTGATCCGACACTTCCTTGATGTCATGCAAATCGCGAAGAACATACGCGAAAGCATCTATGGGACAATGTTGTCCATAGATGGAAAGAATAAAGACACATACAAAGCGCGAGAGGATTTGAAACAAAGGGGAATAAGGCCAGAACTACATCTACAAATTTTGGAAAATGGATCAATTGTGAAACCCTGGGCAGCATACACATTGGACCCGCATTAAGTAGACAGATTTTATGAGTTTTTGAAATCAATTAGGTACCCAGACGGCTACGCAGCAAACATATCAAGGTGTGTGACTTCAAAGAATGGCAGGTTATCTGGAATGAAAAGCCATGATTGTCATGTGCTACTTCAACGCCTTCTTCCCATTGGAATGCGCGGTTTTGTAAGTAAGGAGATATGTACAACACTGTTTGAGTTGGGAAATTTCTTCCAAGAACTGTGCTCAAAGACGTTAAGACAAAGTGATACGGAAAAATGGGAGGAACGGGTGGTACTGATACTTTGCAAGCTAGAGAGAATTTTTCCACCGGCTTTCTTCGATGTGATGGTTCATTTGGCTGTTCATTTTCCATGTGAAGCCATGATTGCTGGACCAGTTCAATATAGGTGGATGTACTCGATTGAGAGGTGAGTGTGAACACAATTTGCTAGAATAAGTAGATTTTCATTTACCAAATATTTATAATAATTTTGGCTGGTTGAAGGTCTCTTGGAAAGCTAAAAAAGTATGTCACTAACAAAGCACGACCAGAAGGTTCAAATGTTGAGGCTTACATTGTTCAAGAGTGCCTTACTTTTTGTTCAATGTACATGAGAGATAGGAGGAATAAACCTGAACGGAATAGAGATGTCAGCGATCATGGCTTCAAGATGGAGATATTCAACCAGCATGTTCATCTTTTCTCCCCCAACAAAGGGGCTCCCGACCCTTCCAAAAGAGAACGAGAAATTGCTCATTGGTTTGTGTTGTACAATTGCCCTAAGGCGGAGCCATATCTAGAGTATGTGTCTTTTTACTTTTATGTACGCATAACTTATAAATTTATTTATTTTTTCTACTACTAAAAGTTAATTGAACTTTAATGTACGACTTAGGGAACACAAAAACTTATTACAAAATCCACAAGGACGTGATGTGATTGGAATATAGCAAGAGGAATTTCCAAATTGTTTCAAAAAACGCGTAAGTATCACAGAGTTCAGAGTTATTAAACACAATAAGTTTTCAGTATCGCGTTTACTTAGATGCTTGACATTTGTATTCATGTGTAGATGAACGATTTAAGAACTCAAGGATCAGAAGAAGCAACTGAGGAACTATGGTCATTAGCAAATGGTCCAGGTTCCATAATTGATCTTTATTCTGGTTGCATTTCCAATGGTGTTAGGTTCCACACTAGAGATCGTGAAAATCGCCGAATGTGTCAAAATAGTGGGATAGTCATGGAAGGGGAGTACAGAAAGAAGAATTTTAACTTCTATGGTTACTTGAGTGAAATATGGGAATTACGCTATGCGCATGGTGGTAGGGTAGCTCTATTTCAATGTGAATGGTACAATACTGGTCATAAAAGTAGAATATACACCGATGAGCATGTTACTAGCATTGATATTACGAGGATTTGGTGTAAAGATGATCCACTTGTCCTTCCACGTAATGTGAGGCAGGTCTTCTACATTAATGATACCAGCAAAGGGAAAAATTGGCGAGTGGTAGAACCAATTAGACACCGAGGTGTATGGGATGTTCCGGAACAGGACGATTCACCTCGTGATCCATTTCAACAAGATGAAACTGTAGATGGTGGCGTCCCAATCCAAGTTGAAGATTTTGAAGTTCAACAAAATAGGGATAATGTGAATCATGAGTCCATTCCTAATGACGATTTCATGGTTGTGCACGTCGATGACCAGGATAATGAGGATGACACGATGGTGGAATACATGGACGACGAAGATGATGATTTGAGGAGACAAAGTGATTTGGATGATTCTGATGTAGATCTTGATATGGATTATGATATCTAGGTTATAAAATTATGTAATTTGTGATGAATTTGGACAATAGTTTATGAATTTGGACCTTTGTGTTTCACATTATTGTGTTATGTGACCTATAATGTATTCATTTCTATTTATTTTTTGTCACTTATAGTCTTGGCTCATTTTTTTTTCCCATGTATTCAGCAATATGTTCGTCAAGCCATGGTACTTGTCCAAACAGATGACAGATTTTGAAAAGGAGAGGCAAAAAAATATAGAAGAAAATCACCATAAAATGAAGGCTGTTGGGTTACAGGAAATGGCAGATAAATTGTTTGGTTCAAAGCAGAATGGTATCGGTAAAAGGACTAAAGATGGAACAAGCAAGGTGGGGCATGCGGCTGATCCTGAGTATGTACCACAGGAAGGTGAAGAAAGTCTTAGTTCCTGTGGTGACGATGACGAGTCTTCCAGGCCTTGCATGAAAAAGGTGATAGTTGCACATGATGAGTCGTATAGTTCTATTCTTTTTAATTCTCCTGACAGACATTGAGTGAAACCATCCCCCAAAACTTATTTTATCCAAGTCACAAGCTGATAGTGAAACATGGGCACCTTCAATCTAATTCAAATTGATTTAACTAATCCATTGTAACTTTATTTTAGAAAAAAAAAAAAAAAAGTGGCAACTACTTGTGCAATGACTATATATATATATATATATATATATATATATATAATGAATTTCCAACATGGATCTGCAACAACCCAATTGATGAACAAATCCAAAATTATATTGCCTACCAGATAGCCACACACATCGGTGATCACGCTACTTTTACAATTTACCAACATCAGTTCCGATTATTTAGTGAAGACCCAATTCAAAAAATCCGCACCCTTGATTACTTCGGCGAAACACCATTCCTTTTTCATACCACTAATCAACAAAAAGTCCAGTTCTTTGAAGACTATATTCAAAAGCAAGATGATCACTCCGCCGTAGAAATTTGGGACACTATTTCTGACAACGATATTCCCTGAAGAAAAAATGACCAAAAGAGTACCTCCAAAGTCAAAAGAAAACTCATGGATTCTATTTTTTCCACCGAAAGCAAGATCCTATCTGCAATACCAAGACAGCAAGCAGCATTATTTTTTACAAATGATCAAGACCTTCGCATGAGACTCTCCTTTCCACAAAGCAAGTCAAAAGTGTAAGAACCCGTAAATTTGCATAATTATTTCGGAATGATGTTGGGTAAATGTGAGGAATTGAATTTTGATTAAGGGAGGTCAATTTGATAGTGGGAGAGTGCATTTGGGTGTGTTTAATATGCATTTGAAAGTCTAGGGGTGAAAGTGTTAAGATGTGAGAGTATATAACACATATTAGTCTTGCATTTTTACAAAAAATTAGAAGAAAAACAGCCCCCTCTCTTCTTCCTCAGCCATAACTCTATCTCTCACTCCTCTCCTCCATTTTCCTTGCTCCAAGCTCCAAGAATCCACAAAACCCCAAGTTTCCTTCATAAACCCCACCTAAAAGCACCTCCTCTACGCGTTTTGAAGCTTGGATTGCACTCGTTTCGCACCGAGAACCCACATTTCGGGTGGAGCTCATTGGAAGCTAGGGTATTCCATTTCCCACTCATTTCAAGCAAATCTCTTGAGGTAGGAAGACAAATTCTACTCCCTCTAGTTGTATCTATGTGATGTATAGCATATCTCTTGCTCTTGTTGTTCAATTCCATGAAGATCATGATTTTCTCCATAAGTGGGTTTGTTTGAGCTCAATTTTGTGATCTATGATTTGAGCATTTGTTTGATGTAATCGATGATTGATTTTCACTCCTTTGAAGTCCATTTGATGTTCTACATTTCCAAATTTTGCCATAAATTATCAAATTTTGACCTTGGAATGAGTTTGAGGGCATTTTGCAAAATCTGTCAAGTTTTTCGCACTTTCTGATCCGGTAGTCCGGACGGGGTTTTCGGTGGTCCGGACTATGCGACCCTGTCAAATTTTCTTTACATTCTGATTCCGTAGTCCGGACGGGGTTTTTGGTGGTCCGGACCATGCCTCAGCAAAAATTTTTTTTTTTTGTTCCTTGATACTCGTTTGGCCCCCGGTTGTCCATTTCTTCGTGTTTTTGACCCGTACTACCTTTTTGAACCTCGAATCCACTTTGAAATCATAAAACCAACCTTTTGACATGCAAATTAACAAATCACTTGGTCATACGTATCGGACACGCGTCGGTTGACACATTTTGGCGAAAATGGTGAATTTTTGGAACAAATGAGACTGTTGGGAACTTTTGAAAGACAAATGGTTTTAAGTTGATATTATTGGATAAATTGAACTCTAGGGATCACCCGTTTGGTGTCCCTAGCCATGGGTGCACGGAGCCCGCGAAATCCGGCAGGGGTGCACGGAGCCCGCGAAATCCGGCAGGGGTGTACGGAGCCCATGAAATCCGGCAGGGGTGCACGGAGCCCATGAAATCCGGCAGAGGGATACTTCCCTAATAAAGTTGATGAGTATTTTCGTATGAAATGTCGGTTTTGATGAAATTGGATTGATTTTTGTGCATTTGGCGAAATGTGGCTTCTATATGCGAAAAATGAGGATTTTGGTAACTACTTGGACTTTGGTTGGATACTTGAGATTGTTTT
>CM037155.1:30300328-30390328 GCA_020921065.1 Vaccinium darrowii | reverse complement strand
GCTCAACCTATCAATTTTCAGGTACACGGCATGGAACATGAAGTTTGGTGCTTGTCGAGTGATACATACATGGAGCTTTAAAGTGCATGAAGTTATTTTTCTCATCTTTGTGTTATATTTTTGGAAAGATGAATTTGTAACTTCTCTGGTTTAATCTTTTGACTTATTGGGCAATGTAATAACTCTTAAACTCTATACTTGTGCTTCGGGATTTGGTTTTTTTTTCGTTGTTAGAACTTGTTGACTGTTTTCAGTGAGAATGTAATATTTTGACTTTGACTATTCAAAGGGATAAATGTATGACTTTGGTCTTGTCCCACGTGGATTTTATTATATTTTTGTGTTATAAAATTTGAGGGCGTGACAAAAAGCAACATCATGACTTTTACTTTCCCTTTTCCACCGAAAGTAAAAGTAGGACAAATATCCCCTAACAGCAACTCAAGACAGAAAATCAAAAGAAGCGGCACATGGGAAACCACTTGCAAAGTAAAAAAGAAGATCAATCAATTGGGAATTTCTGAACAGGATAAAAAATCCCTCTCTTGGAAGGTGGTAGTACATACTTGGCTTTGATACCATAAATCCCTCTCTTCTCTTCAAAATCCAGTTGTTCCAAGTAAGCCCTTTCAATTCAATATAATGATTTGAATTTAGTTTTCAAATTCCTTGTTTAATCTACTGCATTACCATGGCCGGTTCTACCGCCCTTATTATACTGCATTTATTATGGCTGGTTTAACCGCCTCAATTATACTCTGTTTAATTTAAATATCTTATATCAGACCCCTACCATGTCTGTCCCCGCTTCCCCCTCCCTTATGGTATCAAAGCCAAGTATGATTAGTGAGTAGTGACCAGGTAGTGGTTATGCTAGGTGGTTAGACCAGTGTTGCAGTAGGATGTAGAGTACCCTTATACTCTGATAATCTGTTCATTATTGTCAAGTACTTGTTGTTGTTTTATTAATAGTCTGGCCGTAGATCTGCGAACTACCACGCTACATCAGGTCACCCAGGTTCCTAGGTTCCCATTGTGAGGTGTGTAAATCCCGAGGTAGGGAAATATGTATTTTGTTGATAATATTAATCGGAGTTTGTTCACTGAATATTTGAGGTGGGGTGTCATCAGAGGAATCATCATTGAATTTGTTTGCTAATTGAAGAAGTTGTAACTTTTCATTTATTTGCTTGAGGTTTTCTTGAAAACTTTGGTTTTCTTTCTGGATGGTAATTATTTTAGCCTCTAGAAGATTAATATGTTCGTTCATATTATATGGGTTTTGGGATTTGGGTTGACGGAATCGTTCTAAAGTTTCATTGAGATTGACAATTTGTTTTGTAATTTTGGGTTCATTATTTGTGTTAGTAAGGACGTTTTTTAATTTCTTAATGTATTGTTGTTTTAATTGGTTGTCATCAATTTTGCTAATAAGGTCAATTAGTAATTCTTCTTCGGGGAGGTTAGTGGTGAGGACATTGATTTGACAGCATTCGTTGTTACACCCAAAATTTATTTGGTCTTTTTCTTCACTGGAGCTTAGTGAATGATATTCTGAAGAGGAATCGAAGTGCTCAGAATCACTAGAATTTTGTTGGTTCGAGATTTTAAATATTTCTAATATAGCTTTTTTATCCTGTTCAGAAATTCCCAATTGATTGATCTTCTTTTTTACTTTGCAAGTGGTTTTATAATGGCCTTTTTTGCCACAGTTAAAGCATGTAACATCTTTTTTGTTGTTATTTTGTGGTTCTGGTTTTTTCGTTTTTTGTGGTTCTTTGTTTTTGTTGTATTTGGGTTTTTTATTTCCAATAGGATTTTGTACAATCGTCTCTTAACATGACTCTTGATGTGAAAACATCTTTGTACCATCTAAAATCACTTAATGTTGGGCAGTGAAGATTACTAAGTTGGTCATGGATTCTTGAGGTAATATGGCTAGGTGTTCCGATAAAATGTTTTACAATTGTAAATATTAACCTCATGTTGAAGCTCTGATACCATAAGGGAGGGGGAAGCGGGGACAGACATGGTACGGGGTCTGATATAAGATATTTAAATTAAACAGAGTATAATTGAGGCGGTTAAACCAGCCATAATAAATGCAGTATAATAAGGGCGGTAGAACCGGCCATGGTAATGCAGTAGATTAAACAAGGAATTTGAAAACTAAATTCAAATCATTATATTGAATTGAAAGGGCTTACTTGGAACAACTGGATTTTGAAGAGAAGAGAGGGATGGAGTACTACTCCAGGGGAGTGAGAAGAGGAGAGAAGGGATTACAACTGAAGGAGGAAAGGAGAGGATTTCAGAAATTGAAAGATACAATTTTCGAAAGATATTGAACTAACTAATTTGAGGATCCTTTTATAGAATAAGGATTCCTGTTTACAATCTTTGAATTTTGAAATAGGGGTTCCGTGATTTACGGAATTGTTCTTGCTTTCGGTGGGAAAGTGGTTTCCCATGTGCCGCTTCTTTTGATTTTCTGTCTTGAGTTGCTGTTAGGGGATATTTGTCCTACTTTTACTTTCGGTGGAAAAGGGAAAGTAAAAGTCATGATGTTGCTTTTGACTTGCTTTGTGGAAAGGAGAGTCTCATGCGAAGGTCTTGATCATTTGTAAAAAATAATGCTGCTTGCTGTCTTGGTATTGCAGATAGGATCTTGCTTTCGGTGGAAAAAATAGAATCCATGAGTTTTCTTTTGACTTTGGAGGTACTCTTTTGGTCATTTTTTCTTCAGGGAATATCGTTGTCAGAAATAGTGTCCCAAATTTCTACGGCGGAGTGATCATCTTGCTTTTGAATATAGTCTTCAAAGAACTGGACTTTTTGTTGATTAGTGGTATGAAAAAGGAATGGTGTTTCGCCGAAGTAATCAAGGGTGCGGATTTTTTGAATTGGGTCTTCACTAAATAATCGGAACTGATGTTGGTAAATTGTAAAAGTAGCGTGATCACCGATGTGTGTGGCTATCTGGTAGGCAATATAATTTTGGATTTGTTCATCAATTGGGTTGTTGCAGATCCATGTTGGAAATTCACAACCTAATAACTGAAATTGCGGTGGATGGTAATGTGGGTTAAAATTTTGGCTGGCTGTGACATGCATAATGTGCTGGGCAGGGATTATTGAACCAAAGATTGTCCATTCGGGCATTTTACTCTGGATAATGACTTGTGCAATTGTAATGGAAGGTATGGAAAAAATGATTTGGATACAAACGGCTAATTTGCGGGATAACTGTTTGGTTTGGGAAGGATTTGTAATGATAATTTGGTTAAGGAAACCGTAATCCAGGAGGGTCATTGGGGTTATTTCAATCTGTTGTTGATTGTAGGAGACTGAAAAATTTGTGAAGGTGGACAAATTAATACAAGCACGAGGAATGCTATATATTAAGTTGCATTCACAATTTTGACGTTCTAAAGGGATTTCTTGACATTGGGGTTTTATTTTGGGGCACTGGACTAAGTTTGATTGGTCATTGTAAAGGGTATCCCAAATAAAAGAAAGGCCAGGGAGAATTTCTGGGTAATTGAATGGTGTTTGGCCAGCTAGGTGAACCAAGGTTTGGAAAAGAAATTGTTGAAAATGTTGGCTTGTTTGTTGGGCTTTCATTTGGATATGGCTAATAATATCAGGGGGAATTGTGTTTGGAAGAATTGACAAAGTCTTTGGTAATACAAGTTTTTTGAAAAAATTACGCACACTTTCACCACCATCCAGTGGGGATGGCTGCACTTTCTCACCTATTACCAGTGGGGTAATAGAGGTTTTACGCATAGTGGTCTTCAGCTTATGTTGGAGTGACTGGACTTGCTCATGTAGACGGGTACACCTGTCAAGTAAAATTTGATAACATCTTGGTGGAACAATATGTTGGTCAGTAGTAATATTGTTGTTTTGATTAAAAAATGTGTCATTAGTATGGTTGGAAAGGAACCAACCTTTTGTTTTTTGAAAATTTTGATTTTGGAAATAAATAGATAATGCATTTAAAGTGTTGAGAAACTCATGATCATTAGAAGCACTCCATATGTTATCTAAAAGACATTGCTGGGTTTCATCAATATCTTGTAAATAACAAAGTTTGTGGAATTTTTTGGAGGATGCTTCAGGGATAATTGGTAGTGTGATTTCACCAAATGATCTTGTGTGCGTCATCTGAAAGAAAAGATAGAAATTAGTAACAAGCAAGTAATTAAATTTGTGATGAAAGGAAGGGAAAAATTATTTGATTTCCTTGTGGAGAGGCAGTGATATCTGTATGAGTTGTTGTGAAAGGGTAAAGAAGGCAAATAAAAGGTATTCCAAGAATTACATTTTCTGTGAGATTTGGTGTTAAAATAAAGGAGGTTTCGAAATATATATTGTCTTGGCAAATAAATACTTTAGGAAGTTTGTGACGAATTTTTAGTTTACTACCATTGGCCGAACATAATTGATCATTTGATTTATGATAATATTGATGTGGTATTATATTTTCTTTTATGCAATTTAAATCGGCCCCGGTGTCGATAAGAGCAATTATACTGATTTTGAATTCATCAATTATCAGGTCGATTTTGGTGTGCCATTTAGAAATATGTATTTTGTTGATAATATTAATCGGAGTTTGCTCACTGAATATTTGAGGTGGGGTGTCATCAGAGGAATCATCATTGAATTTGTTTGCTAATTGAAGAAGTTGTAACTTTTCATTTATTTGCTTGAGGTTTTCTTGAAAACTTTGGTTTTCTTTCTGGATGGTAATTATTTTAGCCTCTAGAAGATTAATATGTTCGTTCATATTATATGGGTTTTGGGATTTGGGTTGACGGAATCGTTCTAAAGTTTCATTGAGATTGACAATTTGTTTTGTAATTTTGGGTTCATTATTTGTGTTAGTAAGGACGTTTTTTAATTTCTTAATGTATTGTTGTTTTAATTGGTTGTCATCAATTTTGCTAATAAGGTCAATTAGTAATTCTTCTTCGGGGAGGTTAGTGGTGAGGACATTGATTTGACAGCATTCGTTGTTACACCCAAAATTTATTTGGTCTTTTTCTTCACTGGAGCTTAGTGAATGATATTCTGAAGAGGAATCGAAGTGCTCAGAATCACTAGAATTTTGTTGGTTCGAGATTTTAAATATTTCTAATATAGCTTTTTTATCCTGTTCAGAAATTCCCAATTGATTGATCTTCTTTTTTACTTTGCAAGTGGTTTTATAATGGCCTTTTTTGCCACAGTTAAAGCATGTAACATCTTTTTTGTTGTTATTTTGTGGTTCTGGTTTTTTCGTTTTTTGTGGTTCTTTGTTTTTGTTGTATTTGGGTTTTTTATAATATTGATCTTTTGAGATGAATGTATTTTTTGGATTTTGCTTGGATGATGAATTTGTTTTGGTAGTTCTCCTAGAAGGGGCTATTGGTGGAAGACCATATTGTTCACAAAAATTTCCTAATTCGTATTTGGCTTTAATTTTGTCTTTTTGGGCTTGCCTATTGATTTTCATATCTATACACATACGTAAACCTTCTTTTTGGATGGTACTGGTAATATCTCCATATGTTAATTGATCATAATCAATAGCTCCTGTTGGTTGACTAAGGACATCTCTTATCTTGTGTGCAAATAGACTGGGGAGACCATTGATAAATTTTTCTTTCCAAAAGGATTTTGTACAATCGTCTCTTAACATGACTCTTGATGTGAAAACATCTTTGTACCATCTAAAATCACTTAATGTTGGGCAGTGAAGATTACTAAGTTGGTCATGGATTCTTGAGGTAATATGGCTAGGTGTTCCGATAAAATGTTTTACAATTGTAAATATTAAAGTATTGATACCATCATGTCTAGTCATGTTAATTTCTTCATCAAATAATGGAAGACCATTTTCATCGACTTGTATGGAATTACGTATTGCTGTTCTAGAATCAGTGGTAAGATATTTGTCCCACCAGGATTTTAACATTCCCGTAAATCCCGTGGTTAATAAGTCTACAACTTGTGGTTGGGTATGATCAAAAGTACTTAGATAAGTATTGGCTACCATGGACATGTGATTTAATTTTTCCAATATTTGTTGTTCACTTAGGCCATCAATATTCCATTCATATAATTTGTTTGCAGAGACAGAGAATTGATTAAGAAGACTTCGTTCTTCAATTTGGAGATCAACTGGGGTGGGTTTGGTGTACCAATTTTTTGAGGTGACAAGCTGTGTATTGGGATTATATATTTTGTTAATTTTTGTATCTGTAAATTGTTGTTCAATAGTTTGAATATCTTCATCTGTTGTTGAATTATAATCTTCTATTTGAGTTAAGGTACTGATATTTTCATTTTTTAGTTGTAAAGTTTTCTGACTTAATTCAATTTTATTTAATAGTTCTTCTATTTTTTCAATATTTTCTGTATGGGTAAGTAATGGTTTAATTTTCTTTTCAGGGAAGCTAATTAAAGGTTTTTCATGTTGATTGGAAGAGGATGTTGAATGTGTCATAGAATCATCTATCTTGGTTTCGATTTTGTCTAATTGTTTTCCTATAATTTGCAAACTTTGGTTTGTATAATTATTTTGTTCAATTAATTTTTTGGTTTCTGTATCTTTTTCATTAGGGATTTTAAAAGGAGCAGCAATTACGGTTGATCCTCTGTAATCGAGGTGGACTGTTTCTAATGGCGGATGATTGGAGGAAATGAAAGTGTTGTCAGATTTGTGCCATTTTGTTTTAGTTATAGTATTAATTTTATTGTAATAATTGTCAATATAATCTAAGAGATGTATATCCGTTTTGATGTCTTTCATAAATTCATACCATTTGGTATATATATCATTTTTTACTTTTTGGGGAAATGTTTTATGGAAATGGTGACGTTTCTGTGTGTTTTTGTCAGATTTGAATTCTTTGAACAGGTAGTCTATATTTATTTCATATATTTTGCTGATGGTTAGGAGATTTTTGTCGATGTGACTAGGTGTGTCATCATCAAAGTCTGTCTGTGTTGGAGACTGGGGTGATTCTTGAGGTGGGGGTGGAATATAATAAGGTTTGGTGACTTGTGAGGAGGAATCGATGCCTTTGAATTTTGGTTTTTTGTCTAAGAGATTTGTATCAAATCTGGGGATGCTAGTGGAACTACTACATCTGCTGAGTTCCTTTATTTTAAAAGGAGTATTGATTCGTTGTTGATCAAAACTAATACGAACTGTGCCATCAAGATATTGTTGTATGTAATCTATATCTAATGTATCATTTTGTATATTGGTGGGATAATTTTCGTTTTCGGCTATCCAAGTATTGGGTAATTGAATTTCATTCCATTGAATGGTTTTTGGTACTTGGATGTTGGCGTTAGTAGTACTACTTTGAATGAGGATTGTTTTATCTTTTGGACTTTTAACTAAGGCATGGATATTAAGATTAGTTTTCGTACATTTGTAGTAAACTCGATATATTAGAGCAATTGAGTGACTTCCTTCAAGCATTTGGGTGATGGCTCCAGAGGTTTGGAGATTAAGAGTTAAGGCTTTTAAGATGTGTTTATCATTTAAACTTAAGTGTAGGTCTGGATAACAGTCAAAATGAATTGGACCATTATGTAAACTAGATTCCATTAGTCCTAATAAACTATCGCTGAATGTTGTAAATCGGCTATCTCGTAATGCTAGTAATATGGAGGAATTTAAACCGCGTCATGTGAGTGGTTTAATGGCAACTTGAACTAATCCTATATGCATAAATTTATATCCTTTGGTAATGTGTTGGGTAATTGATTCTTTACTTAGTAGGGCACATTTTTCTTGTTGTTTTGTTATAGCATAAATGTGTTCTGAAGTTTTGGTAACCTGACTAGTCTTAAATTTATCATCAAACCAGCTTGTTTGGTAAATTTGGTTTGTAGAAATCTTGGGGATGTTCCAATTATTTAACTCGGTATTTAGGTTTTCATAAATTTGTTCTTCTTCATTGACTATGTCTGGTATGGAAGACATTGTAGATATGTTAGTAGCTGAAGAGTTGCATCTAAATAGTTTGTTCATTGTTTGGTGTGGGAGGTGTAATAGGAGTAGTTATACTAGGTAAGTTATACCAGAAGAGTAAGAGTATAGAGTAGTATATACTGGAATAAGCTGTTAATTATTTCAACTACCTGAATTGTTTACTTAATAGGCTGGCTGTTTATCTCCTACAAGACACATACGCCACCAAGTACATACCCCATCCATACCCAAAAACGGCTACCCTACCTCGGGATTTACACACCTCACAATGGGAACCTAGGAACCTGGGTGACCTGATGTAGCGTGGTAGTTCGCAGATCTACGGCCAGACTATTAATAAAACAACAAGTACTTGACAATAATGAACAGATTATCAGAGTATAAGGGTACTCTACATCCTACTGCAACACTGGTCTAACCACCTAGCATAACCACTACCTGGTCACTACTCACTAATCATACTTGGCTCTGATACCATAAGGGAGGGGGAAGCGGGGACAGACATGGTACGGGGTCTGATATAAGATATTTAAATTAAACAGAGTATAATTGAGGCGGTTAAACCAGCCATAATAAATGCAGTATAATAAGGGCGGTAGAACCGGCCATGGTAATGCAGTAGATTAAACAAGGAATTTGAAAACTAAATTCAAATCATTATATTGAATTGAAAGGGCTTACTTGGAACAACTGGATTTTGAAGAGAAGAGAGGGATGGAGTACTACTCCAGGGGAGTGAGAAGAGGAGAGAAGGGATTACAACTGAAGGAGGAAAGGAGAGGATTTCAGAAATTGAAAGATACAATTTTCGAAAGATATTGAACTAACTAATTTGAGGATCCTTTTATAGAATAAGGATTCCTGTTTACAATCTTTGAATTTTGAAATAGGGGTTCCGTGATTTACGGAATTGTTCTTGCTTTCGGTGGGAAAGTGGTTTCCCATGTGCCGCTTCTTTTGATTTTCTGTCTTGAGTTGCTGTTAGGGGATATTTGTCCTACTTTTACTTTCGGTGGAAAAGGGAAAGTAAAAGTCATGATGTTGCTTTTGACTTGCTTTGTGGAAAGGAGAGTCTCATGCGAAGGTCTTGATCATTTGTAAAAAATAATGCTGCTTGCTGTCTTGGTATTGCAGATAGGATCTTGCTTTCGGTGGAAAAAATAGAATCCATGAGTTTTCTTTTGACTTTGGAGGTACTCTTTTGGTCATTTTTTCTTCAGGGAATATCGTTGTCAGAAATAGTGTCCCAAATTTCTACGGCGGAGTGATCATCTTGCTTTTGAATATAGTCTTCAAAGAACTGGACTTTTTGTTGATTAGTGGTATGAAAAAGGAATGGTGTTTCGCCGAAGTAATCAAGGGTGCGGATTTTTTGAATTGGGTCTTCACTAAATAATCGGAACTGATGTTGGTAAATTGTAAAAGTAGCGTGATCACCGATGTGTGTGGCTATCTGGTAGGCAATATAATTTTGGATTTGTTCATCAATTGGGTTGTTGCAGATCCATGTTGGAAATTCACAACCTAATAACTGAAATTGCGGTGGATGGTAATGTGGGTTAAAATTTTGGCTGGCTGTGACATGCATAATGTGCTGGGCAGGGATTATTGAACCAAAGATTGTCCATTCGGGCATTTTACTCTGGATAATGACTTGTGCAATTGTAATGGAAGGTATGGAAAAAATGATTTGGATACAAACGGCTAATTTGCGGGATAACTGTTTGGTTTGGGAAGGATTTGTAATGATAATTTGGTTAAGGAAACCGTAATCCAGGAGGGTCATTGGGGTTATTTCAATCTGTTGTTGATTGTAGGAGACTGAAAAATTTGTGAAGGTGGACAAATTAATACAAGCACGAGGAATGCTATATATTAAGTTGCATTCACAATTTTGACGTTCTAAAGGGATTTCTTGACATTGGGGTTTTATTTTGGGGCACTGGACTAAGTTTGATTGGTCATTGTAAAGGGTATCCCAAATAAAAGAAAGGCCAGGGAGAATTTCTGGGTAATTGAATGGTGTTTGGCCAGCTAGGTGAACCAAGGTTTGGAAAAGAAATTGTTGAAAATGTTGGCTTGTTTGTTGGGCTTTCATTTGGATATGGCTAATAATATCAGGGGGAATTGTGTTTGGAAGAATTGACAAAGTCTTTGGTAATACAAGTTTTTTGAAAAAATTACGCACACTTTCACCACCATCCAGTGGGGATGGCTGCACTTTCTCACCTATTACCAGTGGGGTAATAGAGGTTTTACGCATAGTGGTCTTCAGCTTATGTTGGAGTGACTGGACTTGCTCATGTAGACGGGTACACCTGTCAAGTAAAATTTGATAACATCTTGGTGGAACAATATGTTGGTCAGTAGTAATATTGTTGTTTTGATTAAAAAATGTGTCATTAGTATGGTTGGAAAGGAACCAACCTTTTGTTTTTTGAAAATTTTGATTTTGGAAATAAATAGATAATGCATTTAAAGTGTTGAGAAACTCATGATCATTAGAAGCACTCCATATGTTATCTAAAAGACATTGCTGGGTTTCATCAATATCTTGTAAATAACAAAGTTTGTGGAATTTTTTGGAGGATGCTTCAGGGATAATTGGTAGTGTGATTTCACCAAATGATCTTGTGTGCGTCATCTGAAAGAAAAGATAGAAATTAGTAACAAGCAAGTAATTAAATTTGTGATGAAAGGAAGGGAAAAATTATTTGATTTCCTTGTGGAGAGGCAGTGATATCTGTATGAGTTGTTGTGAAAGGGTAAAGAAGGCAAATAAAAGGTATTCCAAGAATTACATTTTCTGTGAGATTTGGTGTTAAAATAAAGGAGGTTTCGAAATATATATTGTCTTGGCAAATAAATACTTTAGGAAGTTTGTGACGAATTTTTAGTTTACTACCATTGGCCGAACATAATTGATCATTTGATTTATGATAATATTGATGTGGTATTATATTTTCTTTTATGCAATTTAAATCGGCCCCGGTGTCGATAAGAGCAATTATACTGATTTTGAATTCATCAATTATCAGGTCGATTTTGGTGTGCCATTTAGAAATATGTATTTTGTTGATAATATTAATCGGAGTTTGTTCACTGAATATTTGAGGTGGGGTGTCATCAGAGGAATCATCATTGAATTTGTTTGCTAATTGAAGAAGTTGTAACTTTTCATTTATTTGCTTGAGGTTTTCTTGAAAACTTTGGTTTTCTTTCTGGATGGTAATTATTTTAGCCTCTAGAAGATTAATATGTTCGTTCATATTATATGGGTTTTGGGATTTGGGTTGACGGAATCGTTCTAAAGTTTCATTGAGATTGACAATTTGTTTTGTAATTTTGGGTTCATTATTTGTGTTAGTAAGGACGTTTTTTAATTTCTTAATGTATTGTTGTTTTAATTGGTTGTCATCAATTTTGCTAATAAGGTCAATTAGTAATTCTTCTTCGGGGAGGTTAGTGGTGAGGACATTGATTTGACAGCATTCGTTGTTACACCCAAAATTTATTTGGTCTTTTTCTTCACTGGAGCTTAGTGAATGATATTCTGAAGAGGAATCGAAGTGCTCAGAATCACTAGAATTTTGTTGGTTCGAGATTTTAAATATTTCTAATATAGCTTTTTTATCCTGTTCAGAAATTCCCAATTGATTGATCTTCTTTTTTACTTTGCAAGTGGTTTTATAATGGCCTTTTTTGCCACAGTTAAAGCATGTAACATCTTTTTTATTGTTATTTTGTGGTTCAGGTTTTTTCGTTTTTTGTGGTTCTTTGTTTTTGTTGTATTTGGGTTTTTTATAATATTGATCTTTTGAGATAAATGTATTTTTTGGATTTCCCTTGGATGATGAATTTGTTTTGGTAGTTCTCCTAGAAGGGGCTATTGGTGGAAGACCATATTGTTCACAGAAATTTCCTAATTCGTATTTGGCTTTAATTTTGTCTTTTTGGGCTTGCCTATTGATTTTCATATCTATACACATACGTAAACCTTCTTTTTGGATGGTACTGATAATATCTCCATATGTTAATTGATCATAATCAATAGCTCCTGTTGATTGACTAAGGACATCTCTTATCTTGTGTGCAAATAGACTGGGGAGACCGTTGATAAATTTTTCTTTCCAAAAGGATTTTGTACAATCGTCTCTTAACATGACTCTTGATGTGAAAACATCTTTGTACCATCTAAAATCACTTAATGTTGGGCAGTGAAGATTACTAAGTTGGTCATGGATTCTTGAGGTAATATGGCTAGGTGTTCCGATAAAATGTTTTACAATTGTAAATATTAAAGTATTGATACCATCATGTCTAGTCATGTTAATTTCTTCATCAAATAATGGAAGACCATTTTCATCGACTTGTATGGAATTACGTATTGCTGTTCTAGAATCAGTGGTAAGATATTTGTCCCACCAGGATTTTAACATTCCCGTAAATCCCGTGGTTAATAAGTCTACAACTTGTGGTTGGGTATGATCAAAAGTACTTAGATAAGTATTGGCTACCATGGACATGTGATTTAATTTTTCCAATATTTGTTGTTCACTTAGGCCATCAATATTCCATTCATATAATTTGTTTGCAGAGACAGAGAATTGATTAAGAAGACTTCGTTCTTCAATTTGGAGATCAACTGGGGTGGGTTTGGTGTACCAATTTTTTGAGGTGACAAGCTGTGTATTGGGATTATATATTTTGTTAATTTTTGTATCTGTAAATTGTTGTTCAATAGTTTGAATATCTTCATCTGTTGTTGAATTATAATCTTCTATTTGAGTTAAGGTACTGATATTTTCATTTTTTAGTTGTAAAGTTTTCTGACTTAATTCAATTTTATTTAATAGTTCTTCTATTTTTGCAATATTTTCTGTATGGGTAAGTAATGGTTTAATTTTCTTTTCAGGGAAGCTAATTAAAGGTTTTTCATGTTGATTGGAAGAGGATGTTGAATGTGTCATAGAATCATCTATCTTGGTTTCGATTTTGTCTAATTGTTTTCCTATAATTTGCAAACTTTGGTTTGTATAATTATTTTGTTCAATTAATTTTTTGGTTTCTGTATCTTTTTCATTAGGGATTTTAAAAGGAGCAGCAATTACGGTTGATCCTCTGTAATCGAGGTGGACTGTTTCTAATGGCGGATGATTGGAGGAAATGAAAGTGTTGTCAGATTTGTGCCATTTTGTTTTAGTTATAGTATTAATTTTATTGTAATAATTGTCAATATAATCTAAGAGATGTATATCCGTTTTGATGTCTTTCATAAATTCATACCATTTGGTATATATATCATTTTTTACTTTTTGGGGAAATGTTTTATGGAAATGGTGACGTTTCTGTGTGTTTTTGTCAGATTTGAATTCTTTGAACAGGTAGTCTATATTTATTTCATATATTTTGCTGATGGTTAGGAGATTTTTGTCGATGTGACTAGGTGTGTCATCATCAAAGTCTGTCTGTGTTGGAGACTGGGGTGATTCTTGAGGTGGGGGTGGAATATAATAAGGTTTGGTGACTTGTGAGGAGGAATCGATGCCTTTGAATTTTGGTTTTTTGTCTAAGAGATTTGTATCAAATCTGGGAATGCTAGTGGAACTACTACATCTGCTTAGTTCTTTTATTTTAAAAGGAGTATTGATTCGTTGTTGATCAAAACTAATACGAACTGTGCCATCAAGATATTGTTGTATGTAATCTATATCTAATGTATCATTTTGTATATTGGTGGGATAGTTTTCATTTTCGGCTATCCAAGTATTAGGTAATTGAATTTCATTCCATTGAATGGTTTTTGGTACTTGGATGTTGGCGTTAGTAGTACTACTTTGAATGAGGATTGTTTTATCTTTTGGACTTTTAACTAAGGCATGGATATTAAGATTAGTTTTCGTACATTTGTAGTAAACTCGATATATTAGAGCAATTGAGTGACTTCCTTCAAGCATTTGGGTGATGGCTCCAGAGGTTTGGAGATTAAGAGTTAAGGCTTTTAGGATGTGTTTATCATTTAAACTTAAGTGTAGGTCTGGATAACAGTCAAAATGAATTGGACCATTATGTAAACTAGATTCCATTAGTCCTAATAAACTATCGCTGAATGTTGTAAATCGGCTATCTCGTAATGCTAGTAATATGGAGGAATTTAAACCGCGTCGTGTGAGTGGTTTAATGGCAACTTGAACTAATCCTATATGCATAAATTTATATCCTTTGGTAATGTGTTGGGTAATTGATTCTTTACTTAGTAGGGCACATTTTTCTTGTTGCTTTGTTATAGCATAAATTTGTTCTGAAGTTTTGGTAACCTGACTAGTCTTAAATTTATCATCAAACCAGCTTGTTTGGTAAATTTGGTTTGTAGAAATCTTGGGGATGTTCCAATTATTTAACTCTGTATTTAGGTTTTCATAAATTTGTTCTTCTTCATTGACTATGTCTGGTATGGAAGACATTGTAGATATGTTAATAGCTGAAGAGTTGCATCTAAATAGTTTGTTCATTGTTTGGTGTGGGAGGTGTAATAGGAGTAGTTATACTAGGTAAGTTATACCAGAAGAGTAAGAGTATAGAGTAGTATATACTGGAATAAGCTGTTAATTATTTCAACTACCTGAATTGTTTACTTAATAGGCTGGCTGTTTATCTCCTACAAGACACATACGCCACCAAGTACATACCCCATCCATACCCAAAAACGGCTACCCTACCTCGGGATTTACACACCTCACAATGGGAACCTAGGAACCTGGGTGACCTGATGTAGCGTGGTAGTTCGCAGATCTACGGCCAGACTATTAATAAAACAACAACAAGTATTTGACAATAGTGAACAGATTATCAGAGTATAAGGGTACTCTACATCCTACTGCAACACTGGTCTAACCACCTAGCATAACCACTACCTGGTCACTACTCACTAATCATACTTGGCTCTGATACCATAAGGGAGGGGGAAGCGGGGACAGACATGGTACGGGGTCTGATATAAGATATTTAAATTAAACAGAGTATAATTGAGGCGGTTAAACCAGCCATAATAAATGCAGTATAATAAGGGCGGTAGAACCGGCCATGGTAATGCAGTAGATTAAACAATTGGCGGTAGAACTGGCCATGGTAATGCAGTAGATTAAACAAGGAATTTGAAAACTAAATTCAAATCATTATATTGAATTGAAAGGGCTTACTTGGAACAACTGGATTTGTATCAAATCCTCTCCTTTCCTCCTTCAGTTGTAATCCCTTCTCTCCTCTTCTCACTCCCCTGGAGTAGTACTCCATCCCTCTCTTCTTTTCAAAATCCAGTTGTTCCAAGTAAGCCCTTTCAATTCAATATAATGATTTGAATTTAGTTTTCAAATTCCTTGTTTAATCTACTGCATTACCATGGCCGGTTCTACCGCCCTTATTATACTGCATTTATTATGGCTGGTTTAACCGCCTCAATTATACTCTGTTTAATTTAAATATCTTATATCAGACCCCGTTCATAAGGGAGGGGGAAGCGGGGACAGACATGGTACGGGGTCTGATATAAGATATTTAAATTAAACAGAGTATAATTGAGGCGGTTAAACCAGCCATAATAAATGCAGTATAATAAGGGCGGTAGAACCGGCCATGGTAATGCAGTAGATTAAACAAGGAATTTGAAAACTAAATTCAAATCATTATATTGAATTGAAAGGGCTTACTTGGAACAACTGGATTTTGAAGAGAAGAGAGGGATGGAGTACTACTCCAGGGGAGTGAGAAGAGGAGAGAAGGGATTACAACTGAAGGAGGAAAGGAGAGGATTTCAGAAATTGAAAGATACAATTTTCGAAAGATATGAACTAACTAATTTGAGGATCCTTTTATAGAATAAGGATTCCTGTTTACAATCATTGAAATATTGAAATTGGCTTTTGCTTTCGGTGGGAAAGTGGTTTCCCATGTGGAGCTTGCTGGCGTGTGAGATAGAGCCATTTGATTTTGCTGTAGTTGGCTTTTGCTTTCGGTGGGAAAGTAAAATAATAATTTTACTTTTGACTCTGAAGGTTTCGTTGGAGTTCGTAGGTCTTGATCATTTGTTGCTGTCGGTGGAAGAGGTCATGATAGTGCTTTTGACTTGGAGGTGCTCTTTTCGTCATTCTTTCTTCACGGAATATGGCAAGATGTTGCTTTTGTCTTGTAGTTGTTGTGGAAAAGAGAGTCCCATGCGAAGGTCTTGTTCATTTGTGGAAAATAATGCTGCTTTTGACTTTGGAGAAAAAAGGAGATTGTAAAAGATCGTGATCATTGGTCTTGATTTGTTGCTCTACATGTGATTGATATTGAAGGAATCTTGTAAAGCTGGAGATGCTTTGTTATGGTCTTGACAGTAACTTGAGTTTGTTCCGTAATCTTTTGACTACGAACTTGAACCAAAAATAATCAGTCTTCTCACCTTCACTGAGAAATATCATTTTGCTATTCATGATTGGGTTGGAATACGCAGTTTTCTCATAGAAAGCTAGGAGACGATTCATGCGTAGAATCCAAAACTTGATATTGACTTTGGTGTTTGGTTGGAATAAGAACTGCGTCCAATAATCATGTAATTGGTTACGAATTTGTCGCCTGCTATTATTTTCATCCCAAGTGATAAGAGGAGTGATGGCACGCTCAAATTCGATGTCGAGGTGATTCATTTGAAAACACTGGACAATATTAAACGCACGCTTTCACCATTATCCAGTGGGGATAATTGATTCTCTGCAACTATCAGTGAGTGATAATTGAGGTGTAATGACTTTATCAGATATTGATCCTGCAAAATAGAGAAAATGTTATTTATAATTCATTTGGATCTTGGGAGTCTTGGAATAAAGAATCAAAAGGATTCATTTCTGGCGTTGAGGAAGTTGAGTCTTCGATGTCTTGACTTTGGCTGAGCATATCCGTGGCTATTTGGAGTAATGCTTTGCTGGCATCTTTGTCTGGATTTTGAGCAGCCTGGGAAATAAGTTGTTGGGCTAATTTAATGATTGTTTGGTTTGGTGCCTTGGGTTTGGGAGAGCTGGTTGTTGGACTGTCGAGTTTGATATTGGAGATCATATAGGGGGATGGTGGTCGATCATTTATTTGAACTGGAGTTGGAATTCTGATTTTATAATCAGCTTGAACTTTGTCAATAACTTGTTGGATATTGAATTTGGGCCACCATTTAACCAGGAACTGGCGGCAGAGGATGTTGTCAGAAATAACGTATTTCCATTTGAAAATCCATGCAACTTTATACTTGGCAACAAAGAGAAGAAGTTTTGGGAATTGTTGGAGGTGATTATGGAGTTTTTGTTTGGAATAGAAATAATCAACTTGATCTAAGAGAGGTGGTGGAATGATTTCATCACAGGCCCCCATTTGGGCCCACCAGCGAAGGAACCAAGTTGGAAAAGGAGAGTTGAAGTTTTGGTCAAATTGGAAAAACCAGGAGTGGGAAAATTTTTCATTTTCATGGAATAGAGTATAAGACCAAGCATTGATGTAGTCGTAATAATTAAAATGTAGACCCATGTTTTGAATTTCATGAAGGGTAGAAGGATGCCCCCATTCATTAATGTTAATAATTTTATGAATATAAAATTGCTGGTAATTAATTGTAGTTTGGTCTTTGGCATCAAAAACCTGTTTGATGACAACAGATTGGGTTTGTTCTAAAATAGCTTTATAGTAAAGGATAGATTTTTCTGGATGTTGTGGTATGAAATGCCAATTTGTAGGAAAATAATTTTGGGCCAAATCATTCGGGGTCTGATTTTTTGGAAAGGAAGGTTCAATGTAGAAAATATTTTGAACTTGTGCTTTTGGAAAGTAGACTGTTTTGGCAGGGGTAATTGGTTGAGATGACGAACCAACTATTTGGTTTACTGGTGTGTAGTTTTGGGATATTGGAGGATAAGCTAAGGCTGAAGACCTAAGGTTATATTTGCTAATAGGGTGAGGGTTAAGGACTTGATACCTATTAACTAACTCTATTGGTGGTATTGCCATAGCACTAGTAGTTAGAGTCAACTGTTGTTGTGGGTTTTTGTTCTTGCTGTCTTGTTTGGCTTTATCAGTCATTGCTGCAAGAAAAGAAAAGGGTTTAATTTAATAAAAATTCTCTGGTAAGAAAATCAGGAACAGAATTTTGGTTTCCTTTAATATATTCAATATCAAAGTAAAATATACTTAATATTGATTGCCAGCGGGCAAAAATTTGCTTGCTAGCCAAATTTTTTACATCTTGTTCTAAAATATGTTTTGCACTTTTACAATCAATGCGAATTAAAAACTTTTGATTTAAGATGTCATCTTGAAATTTAGAGATACATAATACAAGTGCTAAAATTTCTTTTTTAATGGTGCTATATTTATTGTGTGTTTTGTTCCATATTCCTGAATGATATCTAACTATTTGTTCAGGAGATGTTGTATTAATTTTTTGCAAAAGGATGCCACCGTAGCCTATGTCAGAGGCGTCAGTTTGTATTATTTTAAATGAGTTAGATGTTGGAATGCCTAAACATGGTAAGGTTTTGACATATGTTTTAATTTGTTGTACAATATTTGTATGGGTTATTGTCCAAACCGGTGGGTTATTATTTAATCTTTCAAATAATGGTTGACATAGTGGTCTGAGATTTTTGTAAAATTCAGATACATAATTTAATGATCCTAAAAATCTTTGTAATTGGTTTTTATCAGTAATTTCGTCTGGAAATTTATCAGCAAATTGGATAGCTCTATCTATTGGGGTTATAGTAGATTGATATATATGGTATCCTAGAAACCGGATTTTTGTTTGAAATAATTTAATTTTTGGAGCGGAAACAACTAGACCATTGTGCTTAATGGTTTGTAGAAATGATTTTAAATGTTTCCAATGTTCATCTATAGATTTAGAAAAGACAAGTACGTCATCAATGTAGGTGATAATAAAGTGGCTAAATGGATTAAAGATATCGTTCATTATATTTTGAAATTCACTTGGAGCATTCTTTAGACCAAATGGCATTACATTCCATTCATAATGGCCAAAGGGTGTTGTAAAGGCAGTTTTGTATCTATCTTTTGGATGTATTTGGATTTGCCAGAATCCACTTTTAAGATCAAATTTTGAAAATATTGTGGCATTATGTAATCGATTAATGAGGTCTTTTTTATTAGGAATTGGGTATCTAATCCATTCAAGGGCAGTATTTAGTGGTTTATAATTAATAACTAAACGAGGTACTCCTCTTTCTATTTCTGCATTTTTGTTAACATAAAAAGCAGGACAAGACCATGGTGATTTACTTTTTTGGATAATATGGTTATTGAGTAAGGTCTGTATTTCTTGTTTACATGTTTCCATTGTTTCAGGGTTCATTTGAATAGGTCTTGACTTTGTTGGTATATTACTTTCTTTAAAATCTTTGGTGTATGGTAATGTGACGATATGCTTTTTGCGATGCCAAAAGGCACTAGGTATATTTGAACATATTTCATTTTCTAGCCTTGTTTGGAATTCATTAATTTGTTGGATAAGGTTTGGGTTTGTGAGCTGCTTTTCTATTGCTAAGTATTGTATTTCTTGTTGGAGGTATTTTAATTGTTGGGTTTTCTGGTGTATGAGTGTTAATTGTTTCAATTCCCTTTTCTCTGGTGCTTTTAAGAATTTAAAAATTATTTCTTTTCCTAAATGTTTTGTAGTTATACCGATGTTATTTGTTGTGAAAGGGTATATCATTCCAATAAAGGGTAAGCCTAGTATGACATTATCGGTCATGTTTTTGACTAAAATAAAGGATGTTTGGAAACAAACTTGATTTTGACAAATATGAACCTTTGGTAATTTATATTGGATATTCATTTGACTTCCGTTAGCAGATACTAATTGTTCAGTTGTTTTATGATAATATTTTGTAGGTATTAATCCTTCTTGAATACAATTCATGTCTGCTCCGGTATCGACTAAGGCTACAGTTTCTATTTCCATGTCCTGAATTTTAAGTTTAATGTATGTATTCCATCGTTGAATAGAAATTATCGCTGGTTCTATTTGAAGATTTCTAATTTTAGTTTGAGAATGTATTTTTGTAGAATGTGTTGGAAAAAGATTTAAGATATTTTGGTTATTTTGATTCATTTTTTTAATTTCTGTTTTGATTTCTTTAACCTCATGTTGAAGTTCTTGGAAGGTGGTAGTACTTATTTTGTAGTTTTTAGCGAGGACATTTATTACTTGTGATGTACCATGAGGAATTATTGGGTTAGTTTGGTGGGGTATACTTATGTCATTATGGTTATCAGTCTCCATGATTATTGGGTTAGTTTGGTGGGGTATACTTATGTCATTATGGTTATCAGTCTCTTGGGTATCCTTTATTGTAAGTGGTTGTAACAAGGTATTCATTTTTTGAATATATTGTGATTTTAGTTGTTGGTCTTCTAAGCTGTTAATTAGTTCCTCTAGTATTTCTATATCATTAAATTCTGATTTGATTGTTTGTAAATTTTCGATATAATCTAAAAACTGGATATCTGTTTGAGTTGTATTTAGCATGTCTTGCCATTGGGAGAAAATTTGGTATTGTTCTTTTTTTGTAAATGTTTGTCTATATTTTTTGCGTCTTTCTGTATTTTCGAGTGACTTAAATTCTTGTGCTAAAGGAGGGGGAAGCGGGGACAGACATGGTACGGGGTCTGATATAAGATATTTAAATTAAACAGAGTATAATATATATATTTGTAGGCATAACTCTAGATATCAATGACAATTATCTTATTACAATATATGGTATACTATTGGATTTCATTCATTAATGACACACCAATGATTTCAGGTAAAATGTATGAGTCCCGGAACAAAGAAAAAAGGTTCTAGTACACAAGTTTTGAGAAAATCACAAAGGATTCAAGAAGGGGGTGGCAGCCCCAATGGATCAACCTCAGCTCTACCAACTGAATGTACAGTTAATGTTGTTGAAGGCATGCCTGTGATTGTTGCCCAACCTTCAGAGCTCCCCACCTCACCTCTCAACGAGACCAACCAGCTTTTTAGCCCGTGTAATGTCGTGGCTGGCGTGGGTGAGAAATTATGTCATGTCTCATCTCTTTTATGTGTGTGTGTGTGTGTGTGTGTATTATACTACTTTACTTTGATTTTTTCTTCTTTTTTTTTGTTGTTCAATAAAAATAAGTTTGTAAACTCACATTACAGAGTTAGAGTTGTTGGATACATTTGTGCATGCTAAAAACTCATTTCATTCAACTAAATTGAAGTCGAATTATGGTCTTAATAGGGTCCACCTCAATTCCAAGTAAGAAGCGTGGTCCAACACGAGGGATTAATGTGGATAAATTAAGGAAAAAGCTTGGTCATCCCATTCCCATTGAAATAGATCGTGAAATAATGGCAATAGTTGGGGATCATGCAACTGTCGTAGCTAATGCTCTCGGAGAGAGTATTCGAGCTCATGCTCCGGTTCGAGACATTGGGTGTAAAGTTGAGTTTGGAATCAGAGAATCCATTATTCTGCGTGTTGGGGTAATATTAATTTTTTCATACTCTTAAATGCATCATCATGTAATTCACACATCCACTAACAAATATTAAACTTGGTTGTTTTCTTACAGCAAACTTTCGAACTTGGTGACTATAAAAATGATAAGGTTCTTAGGCGTCTTGTGGATGTTAAGTGCCAATCTTTATACGCAAATTGGAAGACCAAGTTGTTCAAGCGCTACAAAAAGTTGAAAAAGAAACACGAGAAAAAAAGGAGGGCTGACCCTAAAACCCTTCCATTATATCCTTGTAATCCAGACGATTGGGTATTCATGATTGATAATGTATGGCGGACAGATGATTGGAAGGTAATCTTTTTATTTATTTTTTATTTTTTAGTATATGGTAGTCATTGATCTTTGGTTTTGCTATTGATGCTCGTCAACACATCTTGTTTTTATGTATTTCGCAGAAGAAGTCTAAGAGAGGGAAAAAGGCACAGAAAGTTTTGAAATATAATCATACTAGCGGCTCCCAATCATTTGTAGCACGAGCATCCATGCATGTAAGTATGGATTTTGTATTTTTAATTCCAAAAGTTATAAACTTTATTCTAATGTTAGGAAAAAAAATGGTAATGAAATTACAGGTGAAAGAAGGAAAGAAGAGCAAGCAGTCTTTTCCAGAAAGGTTCAAGGAGATGCACATACGTCATCGAATGGGAACCGATGTTTGGATAGACGACAAGGCTAAGAAACATCATGTACGTATGAACATATATTAACTTTTTCCATGGCTGAAAAATTAGGATGGTTTCATCAGCCTTGTGTTTTCTCTCACATTGCAAATGAAGAAAGTTCGATTCTCTCACCTACATCCACATGTATAATTTGCTAACAAAGGGTATTAAGAGTTAGCGAAATTCAAAGATTTAGTGAAATTCTAGTGAACTTTCAACTTATGTGAATTTTCAAAGAGTTAGTGAAATTCAAAGAGTTATTTATGTGAATTTTTTATGGGATATGCATCTAATTGAAGTTTTCGAGTTAAATACACCTCTGATGTTGCTGAAACTATCTGTTTGGGTGCTGAAATTTCTGTAGCTGCAACTTAGATGCATGAATTTGGGTTTAAATGCTGAAAATAGTGTTTCCGGGTGCTGGAATTGTGTAATTTTAGCGCATAAACTGCTCTTAGTTGCTGGAATGTGCCTTCAAGTGCTGAATCCGATTAGTTAAGTGATGAAACTGCACTTCTTTTCATGTATTAATGTGAATTTTTTATGGGTTATGCATCTAATTGAAGTTTTTGGGGTTAAATACACCTCTGATCTTGCTGAAACGACCTGTTTAGGTGTTGGAATTGCTGTGGTTGCGTGCAAGAATTTGGGTTTAAATGCTGAAAATAGTGTTTCCGGGTGTTGAAATTGGAACCTAGTTGCTGGAATTGTGTAATTTTAGCGCACAAACTGCTCTTAGTTGCTGGAATGTGCTCTTTAAGTGCTGAATCTGATTAGTTAAAGTGCTGAAACTGCACTTCTTTTCATGTATTTATGTGAATTCTTGATGGGTTATGCATCTAATTGAAGTTCTCGGGTCAAATACACCTCTGATGTTGTTGAAACTATCTGTTTGGGTGCTGAAATTGCTGTAGATGCAACTTAGATGCAGGAATTTGGGTTTAAATGCTGAAAATAGTGTTTCCGGGTGCTGAAATTGGAACCTAATTGCTGGAATTGTGTAATTTTAGCGCATAAACTGCTCTTAGTTGCTGGAATGTGCCTTTAAGTGCTAAATCTGATTAGTAAAGTGCTGAAATTGCACTTCTTTTCATGTATTTATGTGAATTCTTGATGGGTTATGCATCTAATTGAATTTTTTGGGTCAAATACACCTCTGATGTTGCTGAAACTATCTATTTGGGTGTTGAAACTGCTGTAGATGCAACTTAGATGCAGGAATTTGGGTTTAAATGCTGAAAATAGTGTTTTCGGGTGCTGAAATTGGAACCTAGTTGTTGGAATTGTGTAATTTTAGCGCATAAACTGCTCTTAGTTGCTGGAATGTGTCTTTAAGTGCTGAATCTGATTAGTTAAGTGCTGGAACTACACTTCTAGTTGCTGGAATTGTGTAATTCTTACTTGCCCTATTTCCTCTACATGTTATTAATGTAGGATGAGATTGTTAAAATGATTGATGAGCAGAAGCAACCCGATGTCACAAATCCTTTATCAGAGGAACAAAATTCCGTTGAGGTGCTTGGGAAGAGATCGGGTACTTGAAGGGATATGGGATTCACAAGAGCACGTATGGTACACAGTCTCAAGGAGTCCCAAATTCAGAGGTAGTTGCACTTAAGCAACAAGTGGCTGATCAAGAGCAACTATTGGCTAATCAAGGAAAAGTCTTAGCTGATTACGGTAAAAAATTGGAAAAGATGATGCTCATGTTGGCTACTGGTGTTGATCCAGCCGCTATTCTAGGATTAATTCAAAGTAGCGAAAATGGGGAGAGCACTTTGGTTGGACAGCAAAATGGAACTCCTACTAGTTAAAATAAAGGTCAAGTATGTAGACTTAGATATTTTGAAAGGGGTTTTGAGTATTAGTTTTGATACAACTATGGTTGGTGCTTACATTTGAAAATTTTTGGATGCAATGGTCATCTAGATTAGTTTTTGGATTGCATTGCCGGAGGAGTATGTTTTTTACTGTATTAATCTTTGGACAAGTTTAAGATACTTCGTTTTTGGATTATGATATATTTAAGGTATTACAATGAATATATCTTGGTTCCGATAAACTTTTGAATGAGTTGGATGAAATGAATGTATTTCTAGGTTAATGATCAAGAATGGATAAATGCATGTTATCAGGTTATTGGAACAAAATAAAATATAAAAAAAAAATTTCGTATCAAGTTCTTTTGCCAACACACAAAGGCATAGTCAAAACTTACTAGCAAATATTTGAAGGTTACTTTTGGCAATAAAACTTCACATTGCCAATAGTGTTAGTATTGGCGATGTAATATCACATTGGCAAAAGGTCTATATTTTTCCAAATAAAATACACTTTTGGCGATGAGAACTCATGTTGCTAAAGCTACTGCCTTTTGGCGATGAAGAAAGTTCGCATCGCCAAATCTTTTGGCGACATGCCTACGGCAACGGGGTGCCGACGCAAGGTTTTTCATCGCCAAAAACCTTTGCCAATGCAAATATACATTTTCCAATATACTAACTTACATCACCAAAACCCAATTTTGTTGTAGTGTTGGTTGGGTGGACTCATGTGAATCTTAAAACCTTTGTGAAAGATTTGTAGCCAAACCAAGACCATTCAAAACCTAACCAAAATATCAGCTGGTATATTTAATCGGCCTGTAAATCCTTTTGCCAGCCTCCAGAAGCTAGTCTCCTATCACAAATTAAAAACCCTCCAGCCAAATGCATCAATTTGCCGACAAATCAACTTCTTCTAGAAGCTTTTCAACCAGAGCTCGATCAAGACTCTACCTCATCCCCATCGATCGAATTACTCCGGCTTTTCTTAGCAAACAAGCACATGACTCTTATAGATAGAGATTAGCCCGCATCAAACCTCTCCCAATTCGAGTTTTGATAGGATTGGGACCCCCTCTTTGCTAGCCTATAAAAGGATCCTTCGCTTCTCAAAATCGACACACAATTCTTCATCCCAACACTCCAATATTCTGCAAGAATACTCCCAAATATTCGGGCTTCAAAAGCCCCAACCTCCTAGCAAGTAAAAACACCCGAGTACAAAACCCGCAAAATTTGAACTTAGGGTTTAGGGTTTCGTGAGGTCAATCCACAAGGCAATCAACCTCTAAGTGAGTAAGTCACAAAGGTCACAAGGCCTTTGGTTCGTTTCAATTTCAAGTTTTTGTTCACTTTTTAGTATTCAATTTGTGTACTTAGTTTTTTATTTTCTTGTGTTAAGAAAAACATCGGCCAACGCATTGATGCATCGGCCGGCATATTGATCAGCATGATCTGTTGGCTATCAAATCCATTGGCTGGCCAATAGATCAACTTGCTAGTATATTGTTTGAGTTTCTGTTGTATTTTCTATATTGTTGCGTGGTGCCCAATCCCCTATCTCTGTGTGGTTTATTTACTGCTCATATCACCAATATCAGTTAAAAGGCTTAATTAATGAGTTTATTTGTGAAGTCTTTTAAAATACCTAAACAACTTTATGTTGAACGAGTACCGGCTAGCCTTTGTGGCTAGGTGGAGAGGGCTGCCTAACACCTTTCCCTCACCGTACCCTTGTTTCACGAATCTAGAATCTTTGTCTGGTTTCTTGGTTTCCTAAAACAAAGTGGCGACTCTTATCAAGTTCATAAGGTGTGCTATAACAGACACTTTAACGCTATCTAAACAAAATGCCATAAGGCCATCCTGTATAGTGAAAACCCTCTTTGAGGTCAAGCTTGATTGGGGTGTCTTTAGGTACAACTTTACCATTTGACCATTTTACCAAGAAACCCCCCAAAATAAACACCCAACAACCTCGACAACTGGTGGGTGGGCTACGGTGAAGACTAGTGGACTCGAGGGGCACCGATAAAGTTCCGGTCGTTGGAGCCTAATCCGACGGCACCGATGTGGTAGTTGGAGATTGGTGGATGGGCTACGATTTTGGGAGGAGATGGAATCGTGGAGGAGGAGAAATAGTTGGATTTGCACTTGAGGTGGGCTGATATAGGAGTCTTGGAAGAGAGGGGGAAGAAGAAAACGGTTCATGAACTAATTGTATTTAATGTACTCCTTCCGTCCCCGTTATAGTGTGGAGTTTTCCATTTCAGGACGTCCCTTAGTATGTAACGCCCTGAAAAATGGGTACGTTAATAAATAAATTGCAAAATTTATTTAAATAAAATACCAACTTCATTAAAAATCCAAAGAATACTTAATAAATTTTTTTGCGAGAAATTAAAAGTAAACTAACTTATTACAACTGAAATAAATTGAATTCGAACACTGTCCGAAAAACTTAAACATTTTTTTATAAATCCAACTAAAATAAATGACAGAGCCATCTAGCTATATTCTATTGATAAAGTCATGGGTCCGCCACCTGGTTTGCATCTAGCTGCTCCATCGCCTCGTAATCAGCAAGCGGCTCCTCATCTCTTTCTGTACCTGGCGTTGGGGACGCCAGAGCCACAAAAAATAGCACTATGAGTGGTAAAATTACACTCAACAGGGCGCCCTAAGCCGCCCCTTTACTGAAGTTACTTATGCAACAATTACACACAACCAAAATTTTATTTCATATGAAATACCCAAATTTTCACATCATTCCTTAACAAAAAGGATTCACAAAATTTTATTTATCTCAATCCAACTTTGTACATATACTTTCCGTCGCCGGCTTCCATCCACAGTATACCCAGGTGCCCGATCACACAGCAAAGCTACCTCGTGTATGCTGCGAATGGCTCAAAACCCATACTAGTCACCACTAATTTTTATCCGACATCGATTCCCACCCACAGTATACTTCCGGCACTCGATCACACGGCAAAGCTACCTAAAAGTATAAACTGTGCATGGCTCAAGACCCATACCGAACGTGTCCCAACCCCAAATGTCGCGATTAGTTTCATTGATTCTTATACTTTAAACATTTCGATCAATACGTATTTAACGATTGGGTTCATGCATCACGTGGGTCATTAATCACATAAGTCCACCATAATGAGAAAATAAAATGATCACAAAGTTAAAGAAAAATTTAACATAACATGCAAAGCAAGAAACATTATCAATTTACAAAAAAAAAAAAAAAAAAACAAACTAACTCCAAAAATCATGAGATTTTACAGAAACATTAAACTTGACGCTGCGAGAAGATTCTGTGTTTTAATCGGGTCCTAAATTCTTCATTAAAGAGGTCGAAATTGGATTTTAAAATAATTTATAATCTGTCTCGTGTTTCACTACTGCAGAAACTTTGAAAAATCATACAAAATTCTAAGTAACTTGGATCGAGACAAGTGCTATACCAAAGTTGCTTAAATTTTCAAGCTCTACAACTTTTTAGTTTTGAGTTTTTCCTGAATCGACTCGAAAAAAAACCTGAAACTGACGAACAAAATACAGTACACGAAAACCCAATTTTTCAACGTCAAACTTTCACTACCCATTCGATAACGATCTAGTCTTTCGGTGTACAAATTTTCTACACTTATCCACATACACACTAACTATAAAAAATAGTAAACTAAAGTAATGGTTAGGTTTAGGGTTCCCAACCTTTCCTCCGATAAATTTTGCACGCTCTAACAAAACGGTAAAATCAAAGGATGACTACTTCAGAGAAAAATCTGTAAAATGATAATTAAATATCCGCGTGAGTAAAAGAAAAATATAATCTGCGAGAGAAGAGAGAAACTTATCAATGGTGTAGGAGATGTAATCTAAATGAGTGAATTTGTATGAGAGAAAAATGAATGAAAGAACCAAAAGAAGGAAAAGGAGAAAAATAAAATAAAAATATGTTACCTGGGAATGAGAGAATGCCAAGAGAGAGAGTAAGGCGAAGAATGGGAATCTTTTAGTATAAATAAGAGGATTAGTGATAGATGTTGTGGAGATAATGATGATAGAGGAATTTAGGGAGAAGTAGGAGAGTGGAATGATAAGTGATACAAGAATAATGATAGGGTAGTTAGGCTAAGATAATTAGGATGGGTTTTAAAAAAATATTTTTTACACGATCATATTTATGTATGTAAATAAATATCTCATAGATAGGATAATTAACCCTATAACTATTTATATTTATATATATCACGTATATAAATATAAATATAAAAAAAAATGATCCATTACATAGTAGGTAAATAGTTAATGGGTAAAAGTACAGGATAATTTTGGAAAGTGGAGGTAAAAGTTGATGTGGAAATTGTAAAGTAGAAATAAAGTTTATGTGAAAGGTGTAATGATGTTTTTTTAATAAGTTGATTTACAAAGCCACACACATAAAAAGGGACGGAGGAAGTAATAAATACCTAGGCTATTGGGCATCCGTCCCATTTGATGACTAGCCAAAGTAAAAAAGGTGCTTTTTCTAGGCAAATGGCTAGTGGTAGTTGTCACGACCCGAATCCAATGTGACACGTGACCGGCCGGTGACATAGTCACCAAAGCCTCAAATTCCACACCATGCTCAAAGCAAACTCATTACAATATATTAAAAGAAGATGCGGAAGCGTTATAGACATACATTCTCCAGAGTCTACTAGGTGTTATAAGCTATGAACATATTTCATAATTTACACCATACATTAACCCAGAAAAGTAAAAAAAAAACTATCCATATAATACAAGTACTACCAACATCAACACAAAAAGGCACACTGCAGTCATCTTACACGTGCCCTCAAACCCTGCTTATTCACATCAACTGGGGGAGGAAATTATTTCATAAGCGAATGCTCGTGTGGTACGAAATATCAAGGTTACAGGTTTGACCATGGAAACATTTTTCAAATCATGTAATACTTCAATTTCGAGAGAGGCAAGACAAGATATATCTTTAACATCAAAATCTATAACAGTTGCTTCCCTAGTTCTCATAGCAGTCCAAGTAGAAAGACTCATTTTTATTTTTCATAGAGAAGCATCAAAATATTTTTACTATCGTTTGATGGTTTTGCCAGCCATAGTAATGGGGAGCGACCCCTGGTCAGAGGGAGCGACTGATGATATCGATATCATTTATAGCTTCTTTTTTAGCTTCTTTTACCGTCCCCTAGAACCCGGGACACCGTCAAACATAACATAGGAAAGCATATTTCAGCAAATCACAAAAATCACATTTTCGAGTCATATTCCACGGTCTAAGATCAACCAAATAAAATACACGTGGATAGGCCACTTTCCGATAATCCACAGTATACCAAAAATAGCACTTTTCATCAAAAGCATATAATTCACATTTGAAAGCAAGTAGCATTTTGATGCAAATCATTTAAACAAATGCAAGCAACCAAGGTATTGAGTACTCACCCAAAAGTAGCGTCTAGCTTGGCACGCAGCTATCTACTCCACAATACTCACACCTAAACACAAAATTGTACCGATATCAATAAAGAACCCTATTAAAAAATAATTAGCTAAGGTAATGCTCAGAATAAATGTTAATAATAAGATCTCGCGGCGTCGGGTCAAGGACCAGTACTAGTTCGGGTGAAATTTTAAGAACTGTTAAAAGGGTCAATCTGTACATAAAAGGTCCTAGTCTATACCAAAATTATCAACCTTGGCTTCAATCATTTCTTCTATATAAAAGCCAGGGACTAATAGGCAACTATATTAGAATAATAGAATATCAATACTCCATGGTTCAGTCCAGTAACAACCAATAGCAATCCGCATTTATCAAATTGCTTCCAAGACCCTTTTATACAAATTGCTTCGTTCCTAGCTCGAGCTACGGCGGCGAGTCCCTGCATCGAGGCTTTCGCCAAAAAGAGTAGTTTCACCCTTTGGGTTTTTAAATTGGCTGGGTAACAATTGATACGGGCGTCCAGAGTGGTACGGGGTAGCTAACAGCCGTAGCCGTCGGGTTCCTGTGCGCTGAGTGTGTGATTTAGGAGAGTTTCATTGTACTACCACACCATAATTATGCATAAAATAGTTACTGTTATCTAATTTATAAGGAAAAGAGATTTACCAAGAGAACTCAGTGAATTCTTCCGATAAAACGAGTGAAACAGCAAGCGGCAGTGTCTGGGTCAATGATTCAACGTCACCGGGGTAGAACTTCACCTTGCGCTTACTTCTTTTCCTTTTCTTTGCTTTGTCTTATTAGTTAACTATAAGTATATGTATGTGTAAAACGTGTTGGGATTCCACCCCGTGTGGGCCACTTGGGCTTAGGCCCGGAGGGAGTGGAATAGGGTTTTTTGTGTAACTCTATAAATACTCTATGATGTCTTGTTTATGTAGCGTGGTAGCACAATGTAGAGAGAGAGGCAGAGAGTGTGAGAGGGAGGGCCGATTGTGGCTTCCCGGAGAGAGAGAGATACACGAGAGAACTGTGAGGTTTCATCTATTGTGAGATTGAGTGTGAGTGTATAACACAAGAACACGGATTTTCTCCGGATTATAGTGAAACCCCCCTCCCCGTGGATGTAGGTCCGATTTGGCCGAACCACGTATATTGTGTGTTGTGTTTTCTCTTGTTTTACTACTTCTGTTTCGTGTGGTGCGTTGTTGGAATCCTAACAACTGGTATCAGAGCTTGGGTTGAAGCACCGGAGAGCGCAGAGCAGTTAGAAAATCACTCGGAGGCCATTGGAGCACTGTTTGAAGCTTTGGTCGGACAAAACAGGTGATGAAACTTGTTTTTTATCAGAGGGAAAGGTGCAACTCTCAGAGATGAGTCCAACGGAGTGCTCGGGGTCACTTTTGGTTGCCGGAGTGGGTCGGAATCACAGTTTGAAAGTGGGCGGGCAAAAACGAGCGACGGACATGGTGGTGGCGTCGTAAAACGTGATCGAAAGTAAATTTTGAGAACGGGGTTGTGTTCGGACTAGTGAGACGATCACGGGGGTGCAAGCCCCGTCGTCGGAAAACGCCGAACGCACCCTCATGAGCCGCCTGAATAGTGGCGCGTTAGATCCACTCGCGGCGGTGAGTCACACGCGCGGAACAGTGTAGAAGACGACCACGTGGCCTCCAGTCAGCAGCCACGTGGTGACACGTCAGGGCCACGGAGGATGCCACGTTAGCAGGTCATGCCACGTCAGCAAAATGGTTAGAAGGGTCAGGGTTCAGGGTCAAAGAGGTCAAGGGTCCAGGTCAAAGGGGTCAAAAGGACCAGAGGTCAGGTCAAAGGGGTCAGACCGGAGGTCAAAGGGGTCAAATTGGGTTAGACCGGCGGTTCACATGAAAGGTAGACCGGGTTCAGACCGGATAACGGTCCGGAGGCAGACCAGATGACGTTTTTTGACCGGTTCAGTGGGATTTTGACCAGTTCATGGCCGATTCGGACCGTTCCTAACTCGGTTAGACGTTCCGGATCCAACCATGCGCTCTGTTTTTCGTGAAGAGGCTCGGAAGCAGGTTTTGTTGCTGGATTGAGCCGGATTTGGACATTCGGAGGCGTTTTGGGTTGTGAGGAGGCTGTTTCTAGCTAATTGGACGATTCCGGATTCACTGGTGGGCTTGGATTTCAGTGATTCAAGTCAGATTTTGCGATCCTAGACACATCTGGAGAGATTGAGGATGATTCGACGCGGTCAAGTCAATCAAATGGGAGGATGTTGAGTCGGAGGCAGATCATGAGAGATCCAATGGGAGTCCAGGGGGTGCTGGGAATGGAACATGGATGAACCAGGGGACAGGATGAGACCCGGGAGAGCTAACGGAGAGTGGCGAGAAGACTAAGATAATGGCAGGAGTGGCGGATAGGTGACGGATTGGTGACAAGAGAGGCGAGCGGAGTTGGATAGCTACACACCAGGAGTATTGGACAGACTTTGCAGAGATCGGAGGTTGACCGGAGCAATCGAGTGATTGCGGATTCGCGGCGTTTGAGCCGTGGTGATCAATCGGAGAAGCTAGTGAACAGGGATACATTCTCTCAGGTGTTGCATCTTTGTTGATGGGTGCGGATACACTTGTTTGGTAATGACACAGGCGCTTACTAGAGTGACAGGTCGGAGTTGGTCAACGGTGATCGGAGGCAGTCTGGTTCAATCGGATTTAAAGACCTATCATCAGGATTTGCAGTTGTGATTCGAGCTGCATTGGATTGGATGATGGGCCACCATACAGGCTTGTGGGAGTGCAGTGACAGTTGGAGCTGATGTCAGGCATGGTCAGGCAGTATGGGAGTTGTGACGTGAGCAGGGATGACGACCATTGCGAATGCACACAGGATAAACGCGAGATTGTACCGAGGTGTCGCGACCGGGATGGTACTGGATGCGCTGGGAGTCGAATCAGGAGTGTGCAAGATGCTGGCCAGCAACGATGATGTGATAGGTTGTTCAGGATATGTTCACGGGGGCTTCGGACAGAGGGATTGAGATGGAGATCAGATGATGCATACTGGTATTCTCTTTCTTCTGTGTTTTTTGTGGCGGATTATCTTTCCAGTTATGAGCTCTTGTTGGTGTGGAGAGATGGAGTCACGGATTATGTCCTGTGATTGGGCATGAGCATTTGGGTTTTGGGATGCCTGGATGCGGGCACTCCAGATAGGGGGTGCAGGATTGTGATCAACTGCGGAAGATCTGGCTTGCAGGGATACATTCATTCGAGTAGTGTGCCCGGTTGGGGTGCGAATATGCTTGTTTGGAAATGACACAGGCGCCTGTCAGAGCGGTAGATTAGTTTGAGCCACGGAGATCTAGCAGGATTTGTTCACATCCCGGATTCACGAGAGGTGCATCTCGTTTTAGGGGGTGTGGAGGTGCTCGGTGGGGGATGCAGTGTCAGAGAAGGAGTTAGCCTCATCACAGATGGTGCGTGAGATCATTTGGAGGAGTGAGCCTCTGGTGTGGGCAGAGGATTGCTGCATTCATTTTGACAGGACAGGATGCTAGAGTGGCGAAGCGCAGCGATGAAGCTGCGAGCACTCGATGAGGGGGTGCGGGCACCCTAGTTGAGGGGGTGCAGGCGCTTCTGTTGGAGAGCGCGGGCGCTTCTGTTGGTGAGCGCATACACCTCGGGTTTGAGGTGTGCGAGTGGAGGCATCCTAGTTGAGGGGGTGCGATACTCGGATTTTCTGATTGGCTGCGGAGTCTGGTTTTGCAAGGATACACTCTTTCGGGATTTGTGTACTCTGTTTGGTGGTGCATGGATGCTCGACTGGTTAGTGACACAGGCGCTTGCCAGAGTTAGCTGATTGGACGAGGCGGCATGGGGGTGTTGCAGACGACATTGCCCACTCGGTGTGGAGGGGGTGATTGTTGGGATTCCACCCCGTGTGGGCCACTTGGGCTTAGGCCCGGAGGGAGTGGATTTGGGTTTTTTGTGTAACTCTATAAATACTCTATGATGTCTTGTTTATGTAGCGTGGTAGCACAATGTAGAGAGAGAGGCAGAGAGTGTGAGAGGGAGGGCCAGTTGTGGCTTCCCGGAGAGAGAGAGATACACGAGAGAACTGTGAGGTTTCATCTATTGTGAGATTGAGTGTGAGTGTGTAACACAAGAACACGGATTTTCTCCGGATTATAGTGAAACCCCCCTCCCCGTGGATGTAGGTCCGATTTGGCCGAACCACGTATATTGTGTGTCGTGTTTTCTCTTGTTTTACTGCTTCTGTTGCGTGTGGTGCATTGTTGGAATCCTAACAAAACGGTGGGGTGATGAAACAGGACCCAAGTCTCCCTTTTGGAAGACACCTGTGATTCCCCTAAGTGTTCCCTCTGACACGTGATACACCATGCCCAATCATCATGACTCCTGTTCGGACGCGTCCTAGTTTTGGTCTCCGAAAAATCTTAGAAATTTGACATAGACTAATTTAAATACGGGGGCCACCACGGCGTGGTCCGTTTCTCAAGGAAAAATCTCAATTGTAAGAAATCATACCGTGTAGGAAATATTACCAAGTTGTCCCATAATGGTTATAAAAATTATCTAGGACTCGCACCCAAGCGCATAATGAAATCTATCTAGGACTCAATTAATAGCTCGAGTACGTTTGACCCACGTGCATATATGTCAAAAGTCAAGATTTTACAGTAGTTCCGGTAGTCGGTGCCCAATCCGACGGCGCCGACGTGGTAGTTGGAGATTGGTGGGTGGGCTACGATTTGGGAGGAGATGGAGTCTTGGAGGAGGACAAATAGTTGGATTTGCACTAGAGGTGGACAGATATAGGAGTCTTAGAAGAGAGGGGGAAGAAGAAAATGATTCATGAACTAATTGTATTTAACATACTCCCTCTGTCCCCTTTATAATGTAGAGTTTTCCATTTTGGGATGCCTTTTAATAAGCGTGTGTTTTGAAAAGTTAGGGGGTGTTTAGGAATCACATTTTCAGCTATTCATTTTTAACTTTTTGACTTTTTGGCTTTTTAGATTATGGTTAGAATGTATTTTGAATCTGGTAAGAGTGTTTAGGAGAAATTTGCAGAATGCATGCATTTTTTAATAGGAGTAGTGTTTGGGAGATATGTTCTATAGGTCTTTTTGTTAATCAAAATGGAAAAAGTAGAAAATGAGAAGTCAAAAAGCTCCTGTCAACCTATTTTTGACTTCTCTTCTTTAAACTCAAAAACCAAAAACTCATTTTCACAGAATGTGTTTTCGCTATAGTGTGCCAAACACCTAGCAGTAGAAAATGAGAAAGCCAAAATGCAAAAAATAGGTGGCCAAACACCCCCTTAATGGGTAAAAGTATATACAATTATCATTTTGCCCTTTTGAAAATTAAGTTAGTAGGTAAATAGTTAATGGGTAAAAGTAGAGGATAATTTTGAAAAGTGGAGGTAAAAGTTGATGTGGAAAGTGTAATGTAAGGATCCGTATTTTTATGCATTATTCCAGAAATAATATTGGGAAAATGTGAGGAATTGAAAATAGAGTAAAACGGGCCAATATGATAGTAATAAAATGCTTGTGGGTGTTTTTAAAATGCATTTGAAACCTAGGGGGTGTAAATACATAAGGGGGGTGTATATACAAGTGAATGAGTTGATTTTTTTCAAACACAACACCTCTCTCTCTCTCTCTAAAAACAACCGCCTCTCTCTCCCTCTTGCTCCTCTCCAAAATTTCTCCCACCTCCACTCCAAATCTCACACTCAAACCCAAATTCCTTCAAGATTCATTCACATATTCATCATCTACGCACATTTTGGAACCCAGTTTGCTTTGGAATCGCTTCGGAAGGATTGTTTTCGGTTGGTGCTTGATTGAGGAGTCTAGAGTTTTGCATTTTCTACCCATTTCAAGCTCAATCCTTGAGGTAGGGGACTAATTTCTACTCCCTCTAGTTGTATATAGTTGATTTGTTACACATACTCTTGCATTGGCTCTCAAATCCTGCTAACTTTTAGTATTCTCCATTAAAATGGGTTTTCTTCCTATTTTCATCTTGATCTATAAATTACTTGTTGAAATGCTCAATTGATAGTTGATTCACTCTCGCTCCACGTTTATTTGTTGCATGACATCTCAAATTTGGAATTAAATCATCAAAACAGGACTTGGGTTGAAATTTCACACCCAAAGGGGTGAAAATCTTTATTTTTGGAGAGCCCAGAATCTGCCTTGACTGCCCAGGCAGGATTGGGGGCTGCCCGAGCTAAAAATCCAGCAACCACCACTTTGTCCGGTTTCGTCCCGGTTCGTTCCTTGATGCCCATTTGGCCCCCGATCGCTCATATCTTCTTATAATCGACTTTTGACATCATGATAACCCTCAAATTCACTTTGAAACCTTTAAACCAAGATTTTGATCACACGTGGATTTTATTGAACACTACGTTATACTTATTGGGCACGCACCATTTTGAGTCGGTTGACAATTTTGGCCAAAATTGTGGTGTTTTGAACGAAATGTGATACATGAAAAATGTTTTGATAAATGTTATGCTTTGAATGGTTGAAATGGGTTTTATGAAAGGGTGCACAGAGCTCACGAAATCAGGCAGGGATGCACGGAGCCCACGAAATCCTGCAGAGGGATTTATTCCCTATTAAAAACAAATGGATACTTTTATGAAATGTTGAAAATGATGTGTTTTATGACTACCACAGTGTTTTTGGTGAAAATTGGATACTTGGACACGCTTTTGGATACACGGCACGATTTGGTAACGGTTAAGAGGAAAATGATGGACACTTACTTTGTGGTCACTTAACACTTGTTTTAGCTTCCTATGTCATACATTGCTCATTTCACTCAAGTCATTTCATATTTCAGTGTACTTATCATCTTTATATACCTAGCGTTAGTAGAATGGTTTCCTACTGGTCTAGTGAGCTCACCTTGTCATTTTCAGGTACTCGCCAAGGCACATGAGATGGATGCTTGGAGCGTGAATGCATGTCATGAAGTTATTTTCTCATCTTCATACTTAGTATTTTTGGAAGATGATTATGTAACTTTAAATACTCCAATCTTTTGATAATTTCAATTTATGTAATAACTTCAAAACCTTTGGTATTCATGTATGTGGGTACGGGTACTCTTGGTTAGAAACACATTAGACTTTGACTTGAGAATTATTTTATGACCTTGACTTTTCAACGGTGAAATGTATGACTTTTGACTTATCCTACGTGGATTATATTTGTATTTTGGTTATTAAAAATGATAGCGTGACATGTAAAGTAGAAATAAAGTTGATGTGACAGGTGTAATGATGATCACTCTGTTCACTTCACATTTCCAAAATTTTTTCCAAAAAGATTCTTTCCTTATCTTTCATCTCTCCAATCATTAATCACATTTCTCTCTCTACTCATACCGCTTTCTCCAATCATTAATTCTCATTTCTCTCTCTATCTCTCTCCAATTATTACACCTCTCTCTAATTATTACTTTTTCCAAAAACACATCCAAACACTATCTCAAAAATATTTCTCAAAATATTCTTCTCAAAATTCTCAACCAAACAGAGTGGATGTTTCTTTAATAAGTTGGATTTACGAAGCCACACACTTAAAAAGGGACGGAGGAAATAATAAATACCTAGGCTGTTGGGCATCCCTCCCATTTGACGACTAGCCAAAGTAAAAATGGTGGATTTTCTAACCAAAATGACTAGTGCTTTTTGGAGATGCTCTAATAGCCCTAATTTTAACCGTGGTTATTTTCGTCTTTTCACACGTTGTCGTCCAAATATTTAACGAATTTAAGGGGAGGGGGTGAAGTTGCTGGATTTTGATAATTGAGGGGAGCCATGTTGGCACGTTTTTTAGTTGAATGGATCATGTGGTCAAAATGTGATAGTTGAGCGGGATGTCCTAGCAATTAAGCCAACACAAAATGAACACAATTAATATAAACACACACATAAGACATAAGTGTGTGGAGCCCATAAAAATACACACTCCGCCACGCTCCACAAGTGTGATCCCACACACTCCTTTGGGAAAAAAAAAAAAACCAAAAACAGATTATTGGTTTTTTCATTTTGTCTTTATTCAATTTTTTTTTGCATTTGTTAGTTTTGCGTCAAGATTTTGTGGTTTCTGGATTCCTCTCGACGAGACGAAACTAACAAGTATAAATTTATGGTCAAACCAAATATTTTTTTGAATAAAAAATACTTTGATTACTGGATTAATTTTGGCTTTTTTAAAAAAATTTGGTTTGCCCATAAATTTATACTTGCTAGATTCGTCTCGTCGAAAGCAATTCAAAAACCACAAAATCTTGACGCAAAACTAGGGGTGGGAATTTATGACACGACACGAACACGACACGAAGCGGGTTAGTGTTGAGTATTTCTAACACGAAACACGTATATGACACGACCCGAAAACACAATTAGTAAATAGGTCGGGTTCGTCTAATCTTGTCGACATGGTAACCCAAACCCGACCCAAAAATGACACGAATTAACCTGTACGTTTTCATGCTCTGAAATTGTGTATGAAAGTTTTGAAGCTCAATCCTATTAATTGCAGCTACAAGTTATTCTCTCCATGTTATCAAATTTGCAAGGTTTTGATATACTAGTTATTGTCTACACATCGTTTTGGCCGGTTATAATTACACATCATTTTGATGGTTATAATTACTCTCTTTGATATCTAGTCCCTCTAATCTATTATACTGGTTACTGTGGATTAACAAAAAAGAATTCATTGTGCAAAAAAAAAAAATGTTAATCGGGTTAACCCGAATACGACACGATTATTAGTAGGTGGGGTTATGGTTCATATTTTTCGACACCATTAATTAAGCAGGTCATTTTTACAAGAACCTGATTTGACACGAACACGGCTCGACACGACACAAACACGTCGCGACGCCCATCCCTATGCAAAACTAACATATGCAAAAAAAAATTTGAATAAGGACAAAATGAAAAAATCAATAACCAGTTTTTGTTTGGTTATAGCCTTATAGAAAGAAAATAGCGGAAGAGCAAATTCTTATAAGCGTTGTAGTTACCTTACTTACTTGTACCACTATGGAAAGAGCTGTGCTATGTGCACAGCAAGCTGTGCACAGCAGCCCTTTTCTCCCGCCTCGGGTCGTACAAAGATGATCGGAGCCGCTCATTTTGTTCAAAATATGTCGTTTAAGGTCTCTGTAAAAAATGAGCTTCGTTCGATATCGTTAGAGGCGTTAACAAAACACCAAAAATCACTTCAGAATTTAGTAAATTCTGAAGTGATTTTTGGTGTTTTGTTAACGCCTCTAACGATATCGAACGAAGCTCATTTTTTACAGAGACCTTAAACGACATATTTTGAACAACTGTGCACAGAGCACAGCTCTTTCCATAGCAGAATTGCTATGTGCACAGCAGCCCTTTTCTCCCGCCTCGGGTCGCACAAAGATGATCGGAGCCGCTCATTTTGTTCAAAATATGTTGTTTAAGGTCTCTGTAAAAAATGAGCTTCGTTCGATATCGTTAGAGGCGTTAACAAAACACCAAAAATCACTTCAGAATTTAGGCATTGCACATGGCATAGGAATATGAAACTTTCCCATCTTCCACACGCGTCCGTGACTTCCACGGCATGGTGCGTAAAACCACTTTCCAGATTTTTTTTTTTTTTTTTTTTTACAACTAAATTTACATTTGATTTGCAACATTAGTAAATAGGCTCCATTATTTTGAGAATCAGAAACGTTTATCTTATAGATCATGTCGAAAAAATAAGAATGCCGAAATTCAAGTTTATAAGAAATCATTAATTGCATGATCGTCGAAGGAAAAAAACTAACTCCAATAGGAAACAAATTTGTTGTATTCATGTTTTTATCTTTATCGTCATCTTATAAACTTTAATTTCGCTGTTCTTATAATTTTTTACGTGCCCTATAAAGTGATTCCCATCATCAAAATGGTAGAGCATATATGCTAAAATGCCAAATTTGTTATGTCTGGTTGAAAAATAGGTGCGCGACTAGACTTTCCCATTTTAAATGTAGTAGTTTCTACCTTGTTTTCCAATTTTTTCAAAAGCACAAGAATTCAAGAGGTGTTGTGCACCCCTCGACCGTCCGATCGTGTCAACCACATCCTAAGAACGATCTCCGCCATCCAGTGAAAAGAACAAAAAAAAAAAAAGAGGCCAAGCCAAAATTTTATATTCATCCCAAAATTATACTCTCTCCGTCCAATAAAGTTTTTCCGATACGGAGTCCAAGGCCTCAAAAAAAATGGTTCTTTGTCAAAAAAATGTTAAAGTTTTTTTTTCAACAAAATAATAGAATAAACATTGATCTATTAATTTGTGCAAAAAATATTATTTTTTCCTGGACAAAAGTCTATTTTTAGCCCGTGGACTCCATGCCGGACAAACTTTATAGGACGGAGGGAGTAGTCCAGTACAAGAAAACTTACCAATTTGAGATAGGAGTAAAAATAAAAACATTTTGGTCCATATTTTTTTCGGGCACTGAACTAGTACTTCAAGCGCAGAAATTTTTAAATTGTTGCAAAAACTTAAAGAATTATGTAATTTTTTTTGTAGTTCACTATAAACTTACGGAGGAGTTTATGAATGAAGGAAATTCCCCAATCAACAAAATACTATACCTAGTAACACTTTCCCGTAACAAAATTTTCACAAAAAAACGAAAAATTATCAAAACAGAAAGCAAAAATATCTGACTTTGATGCCGACGATGTACATCATATTCGTACCACGGGGCAGAGAAGACGAAGACATCAAATTTAGCTCTCAAAACTACTACTGGAGTTGTAATTTACCAACTTTTTATTCAACGACAAATTTTGCAGAGAAGTCTCTTCTACACACGCACACACAGAGAGAGAGGGAGAGAGAGAGAGAGTGGAGCTGTACATCTTCAAGTGAACGAAGACCAAGAAAAATAACTGAGCAAATCTAAATTAGTGGCAGTACTAAAATCTCAAAACTAAAAGCCATTATAGTGTTCCATCAAGTACCATCATGGCCTTTTGTTTTCTTCCTCATGGCTTACTCGAACCCATTCGTAACGACCTTCCAACGGCTCAAATTTCGTAAAGTCAAAATTATACCTGCAAATATGGAATTGGATCCAGTTAGACCTCGTCCTTTAAAACAAGGATATACCGATATATGGATACACATTAATACTTCCAAAAAGTAGACGCTGGAAACTGACTTCTCTGTAAATTGCTTTTCAAGGACTTTTTCTGCAGCAGCAAAGAATTCTTCAATTTCGGCGTCAGACGGCATCTCCTCCGACGAAGTCTCCACCGTTGATTTTTCCGACGTCACTTCGCTGGGTGAATTAGCCTCCAAAGGTCTCGCCGTTGACTCTAGCTCTCCTGATTCTGCTTCCATCTCGCTCGATGGCGTATTCTCTCTCCTGGGAAATTTTATCAACCAAGGGAACATTTACATATAGAGAGAGAGAGAGAGAGAGAGAGAGAGAGAGAGAGAGAGAATTAAACGGGAAGAAGAATTTAAATCGCAAGCAGTTTGAATCCTTTTCAAATTAGAATTTGAGAAAATCTAATTAAATGCAAAATTGAATATACACGTTATTTGAAATTACCTTTCTCTGCAGTGTGTTTCAATTCTAACTCTATCATCGTCCTGCGAATAAGAAAAATTCAAAATTTAAAAACATGAAATTAATGCACGGAAACCAAAAATTCCTCACAGAATTATAGGGAGAATGTGGACTTCTAGAATACCTCCGGATCTACAAGTTTAAATATCGATTTTTTTTTTTTTCGATATCCTTATACTCCGCTCTATCGGTTGTATAAAAATTCACTCTTATCGTCCGATTTCCACCACTTATAGCTATGTGTATGATTTTTCTGCCTTCTTCACACGGCTGCTACATGAACCGCATCAAGTGTGCCAAAATTAGCACTAAAAAAATTTACGATCATTGCACCCGATTTGTTATACATATCATTCAGTACTTTCGCTAGCGCTATTAAAATACAAAAAATCAAAGAACGAAACCAAAAGTTCCTCGGAGCATTATGAAAAGATTGGGAATACTATGGCTTCTAGAATACCTCCGGATCTACAACTTTACACCTCTCCTCATCGGTGAACTCGCTTGATGCGTTACTCGAGCAACATGACGTCGTAACGTTATCGGATATAAGGCTGGAGCACCGGTCATCGGAAACCATCTGTGGTGGTCCAGAGTTTAAAGGTGAGACCGAATTTCGCGGCGTCACAATTGGTCGGCGGCGGCTTCTGAGCTGCATTAACGACGGAGAGAGCTTCAATTCTCTGCGGCCGATCTTACTCCTCGTGGCCGATGCCGCCATGGCTAGAGCACGAGCTCTCGTCCTCACGCCCACGTGAGCCATTTCCATAGCCGCAACCTCTCCAATTCCATTGAACTTCCTCATGTACTTTCCCATCTCGAATTCTCCAACTGAAACTTCAGAATATTCCTTAGGTGCTTGCTCTCTCTCTCTCTCTCTCTCTCTCTCTCTCTCTCACTCTCTTTTCTTTGAACGTGCTTTCTCTCTCTAAAACTCAGAAATCCTTCAACAAAGTCTAACTTATTCGTGTTGGCGTTTTCCCAGTGTCTGTTAGTTTTAGAGAGAGAAATGAGAGGATAGTGATGATGACGACGCGGATGACAGGGGATTCCGTTGCAAGGTTCGGATTGGGGATTTTATTGGCTCAGTTGTGGGTGTGGGCCCCACTAACCCGTTAATCAGTGAGGGGCATTTTAGGTGGGGGTGGGGTAACGGGACTGCGGGCTAACGGGGAATGTGACGGCGCCGTTATTCAGATCTGAGCTGATGATGGTAATTACTCCAGGAGTCTGCCGAATAGGTATGTGACACGTGTTCTATAATATTCCCTGATTCCCTCTATGGTCTCTTATTATTTTGGGATGTGCCAAAATAAATGTTCTATTTTCCAAAATTTTCATTAATAGTTAAATTTTAGCCTTGTTCGTTTTGGTTTTTAAGAACTGGTTTTTTCAATTATTATTCAATTAGTACCCCTATTTGTAAATATTATTTTTATTTTTCTCTCTATCTCTCTCCAATCATTAATACCTATTTTTTAATTATTATCCTTATTTCTCCCTCTAATCATTACAAAAACCAAAACTCAAAATCCAAACCAAACACAACCTTAAGTTTTACATTTAAGGCCCCGTTCCGTTAAAAAAATAGTTTTGTTTTTAATCAAAAACTATCTCATTCCACTAACAAAATACCACTTAGTTTTTTTTGCAAAACTAAAAACCAAAAAAGCCAAACAAATTAGTTAGTGGAACAAGTTAATTTTTTTGCAAAACTAAACATACAAAAAACTAGTTTAATGGAACAAGTTAGTTTTTTGGCAAAACTAAAACATCCAAAAAAACCAAAAAACCAATAAACTAAAAAAACCAAGTTTGTGAAACCCCCCCTAAAAAGTACTTCTATTTCCATCCCAAATGATTTTTCTATTATTTTTTAATTTATAGTAATGTTTTTCATGATTTTGAAAACTTAGTATAATAAAATTAATTGATAATTATCAAACAAGATCTAGATTATATATATTTTGAATTATATATTAAAAGTTACGAATAATTTAAATCTATTTTTAACTAGTTTCAAAGTTTTGAAAGTTAATTTTGGAAATCTAAAGTAGGAGCAATAATTTTGACTTCTTAAAAAAATCAATTACTTAAATGGGACAGAGGGAGTTGGTTTGGGAGTATTGTTCCAAGTTCATGGAGATGGTCTTTTGATCATGATTGTTATGCGCCAAAAAAAAAAAAAAAACATTGCTGTTATGTGCATGTAGATTGAAGTAAATGGAATTTACAGATAAAAGAGAGAAACAAGGAAGGAAGTAAATAGAACGTTGAATAGAAAGTTTAGTGTACGCACACAAGAAGCAAGTAGTATTATTTTGTGCTCAAAAGAACATTAATGCTAAGAGCATTTCTCTTGGAACACGAAGAAATCTCTCCAAAAAAGGTCTGTGATCATCAATCCTAATCAATTTGATAAATTCTATTAACTGTAAGGCAAGCCATTTATCTTTTCACTTAAAATTTTCTCGTTGGGGCTTACGGCTTACGAAAAATACAATTGAAAAAGTGCAAAATAATAAAAAGAAAAGTGTGAAATTTACTTACCTTGTGAGAAATCTTTCTTTAATGAGTGCAATAATTGTGACCATACAACCCATGAGTGGATAAGCCTGGTTGACCTAGTTTTTTTAAACTTAAGAGTTTGCTCTCTCGTAATGTAATCTTTTACGTTATATAAATTTATCTGGAGCCAATCCATATAAAATTTTTGTTTCTGCTTTAATTGTGACCCTCACTATATAGTTTACGATAAAATTGATCTTTCAAAATTCTTCAATGTGCACGTAAATTAGTGTAGACATTTGAAATAAAATAGCATGCATGGTGACAAAATTAATTTACTACTAGTTTTTAAAATATGAGGCAATAGTTGGAGACATGGATGGTGTGACGTAGAGGGGTGGGAAGTGGAGAGTTAACGAGTGGGGTAGGGGGACATCAGACATGGCACACATGGGGTCATTTAATTTAGGGCCATAACGGGCACCCACCGTTCGGTAAGTAAATGGAATCAATTAATGAGCAGACGCAAATTCTCTATAATGCCACACACGTGGGGCTCCTTCAATTAATTATTATTATTATTATTATTATTCGATAAGTGCTCCTCCAATTGATTCCGTGCGCACTATTACTAGTATTTCAATGTGTTTTTTTTTTTTTTGGCTATTAGTAATATTTTCTCGTTATCGCATTTGAGTATCACATTTTGGTTAACATACATATGTAGTTACGAATGTATTGGTATATGCGTCATACTCCTTTGTATTATGTAGTGAAGGGCATTTTACTAATATAGTGATGACATATCAAATGATACTCAAAATATGATTCTCAAATCCAAAACAAGAATTATAACCCCTTGGAACGGGAGTATAGGTACCGTGTTTTGGTTGTGACATTTCATCATAACTGTGCCGCAAAGGCTCGAGCCAAACGAAAATTGGTTTCCTCCTCACGGCACTTGGTTCCCGAGAACCACTGCATCATGCCAATTTAAACCCGTAAATAGGGAACCGGGGAGGTGCTTCGCAGCCTGTTGTGCGGCTTATTTCGACACCGTGCCGCACCGTTTTGACGATCGGAGACGTCCATCGTGTAGAGCTCGTCGATTACTGCAAATGTACCAAAAATCAAATTGATTGGATATCGTTAAGTGTCTCATCGAAACACAAATAAGTTGAAAAAAATTGGAACACACATGTCTTGAAACATTGGATGAAAACATTGAAACCATTTTTTTCAACATATTTGTGTTCCGATGAGGTACTTAACGATATCCGATTGAGTTGATTTTTAGTTCATTTATAGTACGCGACAAGCTCTACGCGGTGGACGTTTCCGATCTTCAAAACGGTACCGGCGCGGCACCGAAATGGGTCCGCACATCACGCTGCACAACACCCCTGTTTCCCGTAGGGCGTAAATAGAAGGGAAGAAGAGAATTACATCTCGCACCTTTGCCAACTAGATCTACTCCCAAAACATCAATGAAGAGGTTGGAAATTTCATCCGGCAACTTTGTCAAATATTCTACTTTACAAATATCAAAAGGTCTTTTCCGTGTAGTGCTCAACTAATGAAGCATTGACGATTTTTTTTTTTTTTACCGTAAAAACATGATAAATGAATAAATCACATTTGTCAGGTAAATTGAAGATAACAAAAAATGGTGACCCAACAAATGTTGCGTTCTTCTATTTTTGAAGGTATCAAATAGGCAAATTGTTAGGAGAAGCGATAGTTTTGGGCTTCAAAGGATAGTAGGATTGTCATATGTTGGGGAACCACGCCCAGTAAAAATATGTATTGTGCCGTTGGGGTCACCACCGTTGAGTCATGGCCCAAACATAATTACGGTAATAAATAATTTTACAAGCATACTCACTATACATACACAGTTACATACCCCACACACAAATGTGTAGGCTCCGTAAACACTGCACATATTTAGTGTGTAATTTTGTGTGTAAATGTGTAAGGTTTTAGACTTTTGTTATGGTAATTTAGTGATTGTATAGAACTTTGGAGGGTTTCCCAAAATAAAGATAGAGCCAAGACGAGTTAAGGTACAAGTGAGGTCACTTAAGCTCACCCACATGGATTTCTCACAAGAACATTTGCGATAGTTTGCTACCAATTTTATTATTTTGACACCATTAAAAATTTGTAAATGGCCCTAATTTGTTCAAATCTCAAGTGTTTTATTCTTTGCGAGACTCGGTAGCATTATGAATGTAGGTATCAGGCATCGTTTTCAAAATATAAAAAGTCTCTAGTGGCAATTATTAATCAAAATTAGATTTACCAGTTTATATCCATCTTACTATTAATCTCTAAATTTAATTGTCTTTAATTAATTTGGACTGGTAATACAAAAAATAACTTTTTGGATTAGTAAATATAAATTATCTTACAAGTGGACCAAAATTTTGATCCCACTAACCAAAATTTCTCTTTCTGCCCCTGGATAGAGTCGGTGATCTTGGGCACTGCGACGTGGTGCTCTAAGACTTTTCTTCACCTCCAATTTATATGGGATCCATACACTTAATCCTGTGTCCCATATGAATCTATAGTGGAGAAAAAGCATTAGGGCGGTACCCTAAGACCACCCAACAATTTTCGAGACAGAGCATTTCACTGTCCTAGCTAGCGGCCTAGCGCCCGTCCCTTACTGTAGCTGTAAATCGTGACCTCGATCCTACTGCTGTTACGAATCCTGTTACTTACCACAACTTTTGATCACCATAGTTAAGCTGTAATTCAGTTAAGCTAGTACAATGCTAAACATTTCCCTAATTGCTCCTCCTTTGATAGTCATTGGCGTTATATGTTGAGCCCTAGTAGTCCGAAAGTCCGGTCCCCATTTCAAAATTGACTATAAAGGTGAAGGAGGGGGCAATACTATTTTTTTTTTTTTTTGGGGGGGGGGGGCTGATATAAGCAAAAAAATGCAGAGTTTTGATTTGGGATCTAGCTAATAATACTTTCTGTATTTTTTTTCCCAAGTTAATGCCACTTTCAAAAGCAAATGCGTGTCCGTAACGTTTTTAGAAATCTGAGGTACTTGCGTATTTTTGCCAAATATTAGGATCTCTGTGGATAATTTCCCGTTATGTATTGCAATTTGCAACTAATGACTTGACGTAAGTTCGATAATTTTCATTGCATTGAATCGATGCAAGCACAATATCAACATGTATATATAAAGTAAATGATCATTGCTTTTTTACTCATCCAAAGTTTCAGATAGGTACGTAATTAATATTGGATCAGTGATTTTTCCAATCACATAGAGCCATTCCATGTTTTAGCCATCTTCAAAGTTTTTCCAATCCTAGAATCATGGAGAGCAAAATAGCACTTTTAGCCTTCTCCCAAGTTTGGATAAATCACTAAGCCAAAAAAAAAAAAACCGTGATTTTATTTCGGCAGTCAAAAACCGCCGTTAAAAGCATGAAATTTAACCAACAATAATATTTTTATCGGCGGTCTTTGTGGTACCTGTAATAAGACTACCATTTTTATAAACATAAGGAAAGGAAAAATGCTATTAACGGACAGTCTTACTACGACCAGTAAAATTCCATCCTAAAGTGGTTTTTTCAAAAGAAAAAAATTATAGTGCTTAGATTCAAACCCACAACCTTTTGAACCATACACAAGCCCTTGACCACTGAAATTTTCTATTTTATTAAGAAGATGATCATATTAATATTATAAATTATGATAGTAATTTGAGGTTGGCATTAGTAACCAGAAGGCGCGGTAAAACGGAATCAAAATTTTTTAACTTTCTCAAGTAAATAACAGCTCTTTCCACGATGTGATTAGTTATTTCATTCGGAATGAGAATTGCACTTCATTTATCTATGAACCAACACTGGAAACTTGGAATAGGTATTCCATTGGATTGACCATTCCAGAATTCGAATCACATATTTTAGACTTAAGCTGACACTAAATTTAATGAGCACAACAGCCAATTGCCACAACTAAACCGGCCCTGTGGTTCCGGAACAGTAAGACTTGTACTTAGTGCTGCAAATTAATCAAACTGCTCGTGAGCTCGGCTCAGTTTAGTTTGAAAAGAGCTTGTTCGAACTCGGTTTGTTAAGTTTTTATTGAGGCTCGGTTCGAGTGAGTTCGTTAAAAACCTTAACAAACAAACCTGAACACAGCAAAACTCGGCTCGATAAGGCTCGTTTACTTTTTAGAGAAGTAGAATAATATAATTTCTTATTCCAATTTGATATCTTAATGCATTATCTTTTCCAAACTTATAAAATTTCACTATTCTTTTGAAATTGAGACTATTTCCGGTAGAGCATATAGAAATAAAACATATATCCATGTGCAAGTAAAACTTTCTCTCGTTGGCTCGTGAGCAAACTTGAGCTCGAGTCAAGCCTAGGACAGTTGAGCTCGTTAAGTTTTCACTGAACTCTTTGAAAACTTAATAAACAAGCTTAAACATACTAGTAAAATTCGACTCGACTCGACTTGTTTGCAACCTTGCTATATTGTTGCAAAAGAGGAATTACAAAGTTGGAAAGGAAAGAGATCCAAAAAGAAAAAGGTTGGAAAGGACATGAAAAAGACAAGACGGCCTATCTAAAATGAAACACGGAGGACTTCAGTTAATAATCGAATAGTAGAAGTACGATCTTGCAACTAAATCAATACTCCCTACGTCCCTTTTTAAATGATTCATATGAGAATACGTGTAATTTTAAATTCCTAAAAAACATATTTCTCACTTTTTAATTTGTTTTATGCCAAATTAAAGTGCTCATTGAATAATTTAATTTGGTGCACAAAAAATTTAAAAACGTTATACGAAAGTACATTTTTAAACGTCCGCAAAAATACACGTTTTCCAAGTAGATCACTTAAAAAGGGACGGAGGGAGTCAATAATAAGTGATCTGTGAAATTTCTGAGGTGTTATTAATTTTTTTTAGAGTCCATTTATATAGAGTTTTAGTTTGACTCCGAACAAATGAACGGTGGAATTAAGCCTCCAAAATTAATCTATACACAAATAAACTATTCTAAACGCTTGAGATATTCAAAACGGTAAACCTATGCGTACAGAATGTTTTTTGCACAGAAAAAGTACAACGGCTTTTGGGGTCTACTTTTGGGTCCCACAAGAATAATCCGAGCCGTTAAATAATTTCAAAATAGTTTTTCCTAGAGCTTTGCAAAAAATAAGTGCAAAAAATAAGCTCAACTAGATATGTGTAATTGGTCGATTCAAAACTCCAAGTTTTCATTCCCAAAAGTGGGCTCCTTGTACATTTTCTGTGAAAAAAAGTTCTGTACGTGCCCTCCTCCTCAAAAAACCAAATAAGCGATGGTAGATGCTTTGGTGTTTGTTTCAAATTAAAGGATGACACGTATTATGAATGCCTACTGCAAATCATGAAAAGAGAAGGAAATGAAAGGAAAGCAAGATTCCTCCAAATAATTAAAAGTTGGGGGGAGGGATATGGACAAAGGCACATGGAGGTGGTTTAAGGGTACGTGGGCACGGAAAACTAGAGCCGATCAATTTTGCCTAATCTCTTTAATGTTAATTGGTACGGCATTCACATGAAAAGAAGAATGTCCCTCCCCATTCCTTAAAGTCTAGGGGTGTAACTTTAATCTTAAAGTGCTTTTCCCCATACTTAAATACTATTAAGCGATGAATTTGTTACTCAAAGGTGCATGGTTGAGTGATTTACTAGTAATTTAGTACTCCTTCCGTCCCAATTTAATAGTCCATCGTTCTATTCTAACCGGATAAAAAATTACTTATAACTTGAAATCGGTAATGAATTTCATATTCAATATGGATCTTATTTGATAGATCTCAATTAATTCTGTAAGACAATATTTTCAAAATCACGTAAAACAATGTAAATTACGAGATATAAACAATTGAAAAGTGGCACGAACTCCCAAAAGAAACTATTAAATTGGGACGGAGGGAGTAGTTACCAATTAAGCCTCTCTCCCTGTAGTACCCTGTTCCCGTTCTAGGCAGGGGAATATGTAAATATACTTTTATGAATTAAAGTTTAAAGTTACAATGTGAGAAAAGTCAACTTAATTTAATTGAATTTATATAAAAAAAAAAAAACATAAGCAAATATTTTACACATAGTAAAGCCAACTTACCACTCCTTATTTCTCACAAATATCTCTCTCAATACTTCAATCTTTCTCTCCCCCTCAATTTTCAAATGTACAAAAAAAAAAAACTACAAAATTAGATTTGGAGGATTGAAAGTTTATGGAAGTTTGATACATTTGTATATATGAAGTATTGAAAGATAGATAGATAGATAAATACATACATATCAGACTTAATGCGAGAATGATTTTATCACTTTTTTGAATTCCATATCCCAACTTGTGATGATATTTTGTTGGCTAAATTAAAAAATTTCTGGATAAATAAGCTCCGCATATCTACGAGACATAGATACATTTTTATAATAATATACTTTTTTTGTATAATAATATACTTTCGAGTATAAGAAGTACTTTAATACAAAATTTAAAAAAGTTAAGATTTTCATGTCCAACTTGTCATATACTCCTACATGCATTTTCTGGGAAACAAATTCTGGATAAGTAAGCGGAGATGGATACACTCGCATGTAATATGTAATACACACACGCTGGGCAAATTGTTACAAAATATGTTGTGTTTAGACTTTAGATCCATACTCTAGATTATTGTCCAAATTAATGGGTGTAATGATGATGGTAACTTCTTGTTACATGTCCATAAAGATATGCATGTCATGGAATCTTATCTTCCCAGTTCCCAGCCAAGAGCATCCGCTTAATCATCTCGGCGGCGATGGCACCGTGCTTTATTTTCTGCTCTTCTATTTTTTTTGTTTCTTTTTTTGTTGTTTTGTTTTGGCAGGTGGTTTTGTATCCTGGTTTTGTGCCGGTTGTTTAACGTAATGCATTTCTATCTCTTTACCAAAAAAAAATCATCTCCGCAATTGGGAAGCGTTAAGCAATTATCAACAATGCTAGAAACACTCACTTTACACATTCACACATATAGGTGTGTGGGCTCCACACAAGCTAAATAAAAGTGTGCGGATGCTATAGCATTAATGTGTAAATAGGTGTGACTATTATTTTTTAATTAACTATATCTTGAATAACCTCTATGGTCAAAAAAAAGTTTATTCGGCCAGAGTAATTATTCAGTAGTCTCGGAGCACATGCACGTGGCGGTTCGGATTATTTCAGCACTACACATCTATGTGGGGTTCTACATTTTGTTGAGGACCTCATGAGAATATGTTTGTTAGAATGTTCTAAAACACTATGTAATCGTATTCCGAGAGCATTTAATTACTAGACCTCGGGCCCGCACGAGTTTAATCTAGTGTTGGCTAGCTCTAGGATTTTGTAGAAACATAAATTACGTTAATTTTATTAGCTCTTGAGATATATTCTTTTTTGTCCCTGTAATTAGAAGCATATGACAAGATTTCTTTAAAGAAAATTGTCCACAATTTCATAAACTAAACAACAAAAAACCTAAAAAGGAGTTAATGTTATGGATATTGAATCGATTATTGTTGAGATAGAAGACAAGAGACGATATTGGTGTCAATTGATTATTTTTATTTTTGTCTCATTTTTTGAATGTGAATTTTGTTTTAGCTAATATATTAGGTGTTTAATCATGAGTTACCTAGGACGTTGTGTGTTAGTAATATATTAAGCACTATGTTCAAAAGGAACCTGACATAAATTCGTAGTAGATTTCAAAAAAAAAAAAAAAATAGTAATGAATATATATGGCTTAGTTTCTACAATTTTGTCATCATGTTATAGAATTCTTAAATAATTCTGTTTCATTTTGAGCCACAAATTTAAGTGGAGAAAATCATATTACTACTATATTGTTACAGTGATGTAGGTCCCACAATACATAGCGTTATGGCACTATAAACAAAAATCTTGTTTAAAATAATTGTGGTGTAATTTACAAAATTCTAACATGATATATTATTGATGACCATTCATCTTTGACCCCACATAAAATGAGAACCGTTAAAATGATTCCCTTTTCTTTGGCATGTACGTGTGTGGACTAATTATTTATTAAATTATTAGTCTTTGGGTACCGCCACATGTTGTCTCGAACTCATTCTTCATTAGTGATGTGTAATTAATCTAAGGGTAATTATATGGGGTCGAGATCAAATGTGTAATATAAAAAAGGTATAGAGCACTGTGAAATGGTGCTCTCGCACTGAATAATCAATAATCTTTGATTTGGGGAAGAGAAGTCAGCACTAGAAGATGATGGTGGGTCCGCGAGAGAGAGAGAGAACGGTGGATCCAGGAAAGAGAAAAAGAACATAAAACACCAAAATTGCTCTGCTTTAAGAGACCACGGTTACAACTCATACGGCCAAAGAAATTCATGGCTTTTATCTTCTCTTTATATGGAACTTTAACTGTAGAAAGATGAAGCTAAAAAAGAAAGAGAAAGGCCAATACAAACACACAGAGAAAGAGAGAAGCCCGAGAAAAGATGAATTTATGGCTGGCGGACTGCATGTAGAGCCGGTTTAAGGGCAAAGCCCAAGAAACCTAGGCCAGACCCACAAAAAATGTTAAAAATTAGGGGCTTCCAAATTTGTTAGGGCCCCTTTATGTGTGTGTGCGTGTGTGTATATATATTCGGCCCTAATAGTGTTTATTTAAGCCTTATACAATAAATGATGGATTTTAAAATATTGTATTGATTATCTATTTTTAAGATAGCTATACATTTTCATTTTGGGTAAAATCTTTTGTACTAGTTTTTATGACGGCTCCTTATAGATCAACCTTTGTGTACAAATATAAAATGGACCTCGATTAATAAGTTTGCTTTTGGCTTCCAAAATCTTTAAGCCGGCTCTGACTGCATGAGATGACATGGGATTAAATTCAGAACAGGTCATGGTTGCTTTATTTGAAGAGGGGTCTTATTTTGCATATTTTTTAAAATTTTAGTTTTTTGAATGGCAAAAAAATCATAAAATTTGAAAATACTTTTCTCATTTTGATTTCTTTTAATTTCTAATGATTCAGTGTCATCCAATGTAAGCATATGAGTGTCCAAATATATATAACCAATGGCCGTCATCTAATGCATTATATGAGGGATAAAATTGAGATTTCATGCAAATTAATCACTTCTCAATTTGGCGCCTCCCAAATAGAGATCTTGGTTGTGTTTTTCGATCTCTGATAAAGCATAAATGGTCCTCACACGAATTTCCAAAAGAATTCCTTTTCTTTCTAGCTAAGGTAAGGCCAAAGCCATTTGGGGGGTACTCATTATTGGACCATCTTTATTTGAGCCAAGAAAGAAAACACTTTTGCGGCTCCCTTTATTTTCCTACCAAAATTGTCCTCAAACCGATTCAATTTCAAATTCTATAATATGTGCTTTTCATAGTAGAACTTTTCTCAGGTTGCATGGTTCCTCATGTTTTGGAATTATAGGTATACCAAAGAAGCAGATGATAAAGAAGAGAAACAAATAGGGAATGCAGTAATAAACGGATGAAAGAAAAAAAATAAAAAGGAGTAGAATCATCTAGAGATTGCAGAAAGCAGTTTCGTATGCAATACCCTCTATTATATAGAATCCTATGCCTAATAATCCCTGTAATCATAAATGTATTCATGAATCTTAAGCCGAAAGACTCATTGGTTGTGTTTGGTTTGAGTTTTGAATTTTGATTTTTGTAATGATTAGAGGGAGAAATAGAGATAATAATTAAAAAATAGGTATTAATGATTGGAGAGATAGAGAGAAAAATAAAAATAATATTGAAAAATAGGGATAATAATTGAATAATAATTGAGAAAACCGGTTCTTGAAAACCAAAATGAACAAGGCCATTGTATCCAAACTGCGTTCCTAACCATAACTGTAACGCCAATTCTGTTACAATCCTAATACCGTGATTTAAAATTCTGTTCGGACTCTAGGCAGGGACGAAGTTAGGATTTTTGTATAGGGGGAACGGGCTATATCTCTGGAGCAAGGACGGGGCTATATATTGTTTCAAAATAATAGTAGAACTTTTACAAATTGTAGTAGGGCCGACGGCCCCCTTCTCCATCCTTGACTCTAGCAACCCGAGGAAGCATAGGGTGGCAACCGTTGGCTAATGTAAAAGAACGCACATGGCACAGCTACAAGAGTCGGTGATAATCAAGTGGTCCAAGACCCAAAAGAAACCAAGATCCTTAGCTGAAAATTGCAAAGAAAGAAAGAATGCGACAAAATATAAATGTGCACTAGAAGAGAAGAGAAGAGAAGAGAAGAGAAGATCAGTTCATCATTCTGTGACCCTCATTAGAACCATGTGCCGCTTGTTTTGTCAGATGGATCACCTTCTTTGTTGGATCAGAGGACCACTTCAGAACCAAGTACCGTGCGAGATGGGGGATCACGCCTTTGTCCTTCGTCCAACCTTGCTAAGCCCCACCACTTTACCAGCTTTTACGAATCTTTTATCACTGCATTACGACAAGTTATAGCCAGAGATGGCAATTGACCCAAAGTAATGGTTCATATTTTCTCCATATAATTACATTGAATTGAGAAGTTACAAAATTCATCCATGTGTTCAAAAGAATATTTTCCTTTATTTTGATAGTTTAGTGGTCTTTAAACTTATTTTTGACAAAGTTTAAGGAAATATTTGAAATGTGGGGGTTCAAAAGGAAGGCTCCAATAATTTTGAATGGCATATATGAGTTATTTGACAAGGCTCCTAGTAGTGAAAAGACTACTGGCCTTGTGATCGGAAAGGAAAAAAAATGTCGAGAAGGAAACAAATGAAGTGGTATGACTAACCACACGAGGAAAACACGTGATGGTTAGTAGATGCTTAGACTACTAGTTATGTGAAGGAAAAGAGATATAAGAACTCCGAAAGTATGCATTCCAATTTATGAGATCAGAAAAAAAAATTGGTGAGAAAATGATTTATGAGACCCTAAATGATAGTGGGCAGTGCGATGTTGGTAAAAAAAAAAAAAAAATAGTGGTTCCTAGTAGATTATTGAGACTACTGGTCACTAAAATTAATGATTCCTAGTAGAGGGCTACTGGCTATCGAGGACGGAAAATGTCAAATCCTTGTAGACCAAGTCTATTTGATGGGTCTAAAATATATGTTGCTTCGATTCAAAAGAAGGGACCAAACTCATTTTATGAGTCCAGTATCTAAAAAAATGGGGAAAAAAATTTGTTGCCTCGATTTATTTTGGAACATGTGAGTTCGATGTTGCCTCGGTTTATATGGATCAATTTACATGTACTAGATCCAAAGCATATATATCGCCTCGAATCAATGTGGCTTTCGTTGAAAGGACTGGATTGATTGTTTATTTACCTCGAATCGATGATGCTTTCAGTGAAAAAAAAAAAAAAAAAAGGATCATTGTTTAGATCCGAAATTACGAGTTGCTTCGGTTGGAAATAAAAGGACCATGTTTGCTTGATGGGTTCTAAATATCAAATCTTTTGATGAGTCCCTTGGAAAAAAATGGCATGCTGAAAAGAAAAAGGTAAAATGCTATATGCATAAGAAAGATTAGTGTGGACGCTAATCGGAAAAAACATCGAGGGGTTTGAGACTAAAGCCTATAAATTAGTCATCACAGTGGACACCCAACCTTTGTGATTGGAGATCCCATGAAGAAGGTTCAATGGATAACAACGAAACTGTAGGTTGACTAAAAAGATCACGGCATTTTAATGAGGGGTATCCCTAGTCCCATTCCTATGGTGATAGTGATCTTTTTTGTGACGCTTGAGAAAGAGTTTAACTCTGAATGAGTCCAAGACAGGTATTTTGCGGGGTATTGGTCACAAATAACCCTGAAGGTCTCACCTAAGTGAGTGTGGTAGTGGGGTCGCTACTGTGGGAGATTAGGCTACTCCCTAAAGACACTCATGATACAGGATACGTACACATGACCGTAACACACAAACCTGGCTAGAATCAAAACGAATTGGCCGTATTGTGTGTGGGGTAAGCAGAAGTTTGGCTCAAGGACCCAGTTCAAGACATTTAGTTCACTTTGGCGCCTTCAAACGGAACTTACTTTCACTAAGTGTAGGTTCAAACCCGAATGGTACTTAGACCCATTGCGCAGTAAAAATGCTCATGTATAATATGTATATTGGTTTCAATTTCAAAAGGTTTTTAAAATCTTGTGGGGGATTGTTAGAAAAAGCTTTTAAAAACCTATTTAATATTATTTATCATGTTAATTACTTTTACCAATTAAGTTGTCAGTTATTTGGATGAAATCATTTGTAACTCCTAATCATTTTTATTACGGAGTAGGACTTTAAGTGCATGTTAAATGCAATGACCAATGACATTTATGATTGGTGCACTATATATACGTGGCAAGTTGTGTACATGAAAAAGATAGAAAAATATTTGATTATATATACAGAGCGTGTATCATACACTTATATTGAGATTCTTTCATATATATATATATATATATATATATATATATATATATATATATATATATATATATATATATATATATAGTGTTCTGAGCATACAGGTGACTCTTGGTTCACATGGAGAGTTCTAGCTGCACACAAAACTCTCCGTAGGATTGTTGTACCTTGGCAGTAGAATGTCACACAACTCGGTGCAAGCGGGGACATATCTTCTCTCAGGAGAACGCTTTACGCTTGCCTCGATCCAAATAAGTTTTCCTAATCTCTCTCATTTCATATTTGTAGTATAGTCATGTTATTTGTTTGTTGTGTCGTTATCTCCAATTATATAAGTTTACAGAAATTTTAACGATTATTTCCAACACTTCATACTCTATAATCCACTTCCAAAAATACCATTCTTTGAGAGAGAGAGAGAGAGAAGCAGACGCAAGTAAGTTCGAAAAAGCAGTCGACGATGGTGTTCTGTCGGCTTGTGGTTTAGCCATTTTATCCTGGGACGAAGACGCTAGTGAATCCTACAACACCCAAGGTAGGCGGCGAATCTTTGTTAAGGAGACTGTGGTATCACACAGGACTCGGCTCGTTACTACACTTCTATTTGTATCTCATACTACGTTTTCAATAGTGTTCAGTTCTATTTATGTAATCTATTTTGTTGCAATATTGAAATAGAATTGTTCTTTGGAATTCTTATTTTGCCGTATTTTTTCCGGCAAGCTTAACAAAGATTTTTATGTTGATTGGCAAAAGAATTCCAGAGAAAACGATTTCGGTTTTGTTCTAACTGTTTAGTTGTAGATTAGTTTCCTAGGCAGGGTGTAGGGGAGTAACGTTTGTTGCACCATCATGTGATCCATAAGTCGAGAATAATTATCAGATCATCTATTATGATTCATGGATTTTCCGAACCAAAACAGGGGTTGGCTTTCAAGATTTTGAAAATTTGGTTCACTTTCTGCGGTGGCAATAAGGGAAACTTATCTCTTTCATTTTTTTTTTTTGGGTCCCAGAGATAACCTTGATTTAGATACTTGCTGTTGACTTCCCTAGAAATCATCTTTATTTGCAAATTGATTTGGATCTATTCGGTTTGACCTTTTGTTGGTAGCAGTTTTGGATGATTGTTATTCCACAGGTGATATTGTCAACTTTGGGATTTTAAACTACTACCATCCATACTTGGAGCTTTGGTTAAAATATCTTCCACCCCAATTTCCGTTTGGGACAATGCGGTCCTGTGGTGTGCTGGGATTAAACCAATTTCCGTTTGGGACAGTGCGGTCCTGTAGTGTATATATATACTAGGTTTAGTGCTACGTGCATAGCACGAGTGTGATGCCCGTGTGTTTTGTGACTTTTGTTTATAGTTAGATGTAAAAGTTTGTTTTGTTGTTGGTATTGAATGTTGTTGTAATAGTTAAAATGTTCGGTAAAGGAAGTGGAGAAAATTTAGATGGGTAGTGAGGAATTTGCTTGAGGATTTGATAAATACCCAAATGTTTATCTGGGATATGGGAATTTGGGTGGAAATAGAAATGTAAAAAGAAGATATAATTGCTAGTTGGGAAAATTGGCAAAAGTTAGCCTTGTTTAGCCAGGTCATGGTGTGAAGCAAAATTCAATAAACAAGAATGCTTGACACTGGAAAAATGCTTAGCCACTCCATCTTGTCCATCAAATGGTCGTGTCATTCTCAATCGAGGTTCCAAAAGAATGAGAGGTAAAAAGGATATTTTCAATTTCGAACTATCCACACACACAAAAAGCATGACTGGTCTTTTTGCGAGAGTTGCCACTAACAACATAAATAAGAATCCTAGATAAACAAAAACGGGAATCATTGGGAGATATCTTACTCATGGAGACATTTATCAACCAATTCAGCCAACAGTAATGCTGAATCGATTGCAAATCTTGTGGGATGGCTAGACATAGATGTGTACCCATCAGTTTTGACAAAATTTGCACGTAACATCATGACAGATATAGAACTGACTATTCAAGTGAAAGGGGACTTGGCCCATCAGCCCATGAATCCATTGCAATCAATTCATTAGCTCGTGCAGCATCATTCCATACCTTGTGAGTAATAATGCAGCATTCCAACACCAAATTGAATATCTGAAAGGAATTAGTTACCCAACAGGAGACAGCCTCAGTATCGATGGCATAAACACAGAAGAGTTTTTAAGTCAAAATATCACGAGGTATATAGCAATAGAACATATGCACCTTGCAGATTGCATAACATGTTTCATATCCAGGACAAATTAAGTGCAACATCAAAGGGTAAATGTAGGTTTGGAAACCAAAAATATATCATGATGGAAAGGCACGTATACTCAGAATCACCAAGGATGGGGTAAGGGAAAAGAGCTTGCAGAAAAGAAAGAAAAAATATCAGAATGACGACAGGAAGGAAGATTCAATGATTTTACTTGCTCCCAGTTACTCTCTAAGAGAAGGGAGGGTGACGAGCTTTTGTTTGCAATGATAAAAAGATGATAAGGTGCTGATGCCTAGCCAGACACTATGTATAATGGGATAAACCAAAGTTTGCATGGCAGTCATTGGGCTGTTATTGAGATCAGAACTTCAAAACTGTATGTACACATGGAACCAAAAATGGATAGAGGAATTCCATACCAGAATGTCTACTTTAGAGGAAAATGTTCTCAATGCAGATTGCTTGCAGGATAGATCTTTCACTGGAATGTTTTTCTTTCTGTTTGTACCGAAGAAAATATCGCACAGCCACATTAACTTCTTTAGCAACACTTGATGTGAAGCCTGTAGTAGATGATGAGTAGAATCCCTATCTTTTTCCAACAACAAATTTAAAACATCACCTAAAACAGGATAAACATGAATAAAAATGACCAGATCATTTCAACTGATTTCAGGTGTTGCCCATACAACCCAGTTGTAAAATAGAATTCCCATCCCATAATCGAAGAGTTAGGCTAAGTTCATCCTAAGGCCCTAAATTATGATTTGTTTTTGTCAAGAAGAATCTAAAATGTAAAAATGTGTGATAAAAACATAAAAAATCCAAAATGGACAGATTTTCATTTTAGATTATTTTTATCTTTTCTAAATTTATTCCTCAAGTTCGGTCCATATGCTTATATCTTTTGATTTCTTGTGCCGAATCAAATAAATATTCCTAAAAAATTCAATAAAAAAAGTATCACCGGAAAAAGAAAGACAATATTAAATCTAAATAAGTTGGGTAGGCAAGCCAAGAGCCTTACAAATATTAACCATGAATGAAGAAATGAAACCAACACGATTGATTCTTTGTAATTTGCTCCATTTCATCAACCTCCTCCCACAAACGCTCGACAAGTCAGCAAACCACATTTTACGGTTTAAGAAACAAATTTGTCCTTCACTATTGTCCCCAAGACTTAAATCACCACTAAATAAAAAACCTGCACAAACCCAAAACATAATCTGTTGGATAGCACCCAAAATAGCAGAGCAAGTCAGAGCATCTCCACTCCTACACCAAATTTTTACTCAAATTTGAGTAAAAATTTGGTCAAAAACTTGATTTGATAACACCCCTTCCAATGGAAAACCACCTTTTAAACCAAATTCTAGTTAAAATTTTGTCAAAAACTGTTTTTTTTTGTTCATTTTGGCCCCAAAACTTTCCCACCATTTTGTAAAAACAGTTTTTTTTTCGTTTTTTTTTTTCATTTTGTCAATTCTTTTTCATCCGTTGCCCTCTGCAAATTTGGTGTTGAGTCGTTGCCTATTTGGAACAAATAGAGCCGTTTGAATATTTGGTGAAAGATTTGGTGTTGATCAAATTTGGTGAAAAATTAGAGCAAATTTGGTGTTGAGCAAATTTGGTGAAGGGGTGGAGTGGGATTTTTGGTCGTTTTTGCTCAAATTTAAATTTGGTGAAGGATTTGTTCCAAGAGTGGAGATGCTCTCACAAGTACACAACACGCCTGAGATGCGATTAAAAGGGAAGTTAATCTCAAAGGAGCGTTTCAACAAACACGTGGTGTGCAGGCCAAACGGTTGCAAAACAAGTGAGACCAGAACAGATGTTCGATTGTAAATTGGAGGGATGTACATGGAGCCAGAGCAATTAGATTGACGGCATATGAAGGGAACTGACATACCTGCATGAAAACAGGCGCGAAGAAGTAGAACGAGTAATGAGTTTGTAGGTCACATAGCCCATTCTCAAGATAGTGCTGAACAGCAATATCCTAATGTCATCCAGCTTTTTTTATTTTTATTTGTTATTGTTTATTGAAGAGAGGATTTTCATTCCAGAAAACAGTCCAAGTGGATAAGGTTATATACTACGGGAGCACCGCAATCAGTTGCAGGGGATCATCATGAGATATCAAAGTGAGCACAAGTGTTGGCTGAACAATTACACCATACAAAAGATGCATTACAATTGGGTAACTAAGTTCCTTGCATCATCTAAAATGGTATGAACTTCCCATTCCACAGCCTTCCACATTTTGCCATTGATATAGCTTTGAGGCAGTCGGATTCTACAATGATATCCTTAATCCCATGTGAAACAGGGCCAATGACGAAAACACAACCCTACATATAACGAAATCAAAATGGAGAAAGCTGTACCTCTGCATGACGTGCGATGATGCGAGCCCAGAGAGAATCCAGCCCCGCAGTTGCAGCCGACAAGACGCCGTCGTCGTCGATGGAAGAAGAAGACGAGAACAACGATGAGTTCTTGCAATCCATGCGTAGATCGAGTAATTTCAGAACCGAACGGAGATCCCCTGTGTGGAAGTTCGGAAACCCTAGGTTTATGGTCCGCTCAGTACTGTCTCTCCTTCTCTCTCCCCAATCGCCGACCTCCTCCCCTCTCTCTCTCTCTCTCTCTCTTTCCATTGTCTAGAACATGAGAGAGAGTAAGTCACGATCGGCAGGTGGTGGAGGGCGGTGGTGATCGGCTCCTCCTTCTCTCCACACTCTCTCTCTCTCTCTAGCGCAAAAAGTGAGAAGGGACACAGAGGGCATTAAGGAAAAAGTCTGGGAAGGGATATTAGCAAATGCTAAAAGACTCAATTGCCCACGTACAAAATGCCTAATTACAGTCAATTCAAAAGCAGAAATTTCCAATTGAAGGGTAAAATCGTCCAAATTGGCAAATAACCATGCCAATTTTGGAAAAACCCTCTCATATATGGCATTCTTCGGTCTTCGGTATGGATACACGGAAATCTTCTAGTCAGGGATCCCTGACTTTGTCTAAAGTTAGGAGCTCACATTTCCTAATTGAATTTTGATAATCCGAACCGTCCAATGTATTTAGAATGTGTTGTTAAGGGTCCCCGTGAGAAATCATCAAAAAAAAAAAGATCGGGAATGGCTTGATCCGAGTAATTTTTGATAAAACCTATATATGTACAGTTTTATCAAAAACTGCTCAGATCAAGCCCTTCCTGGTCATTTTTTTTTACGATTCCTCGCGGGGACCTTTAGAAACACATTCTAAACACATTGAACGGTTCAGATCATCAAAATTCAATTCTGGAAAGGTGAGGCCTGCACTTTAAGCAGTTTAAGGGATCCCTGACTAGAAGCTCTCCCTACACACACACACACACACACACACACACACACACACACACACATATATATATATATATATATATATATATATATATATATATATATATATACACACACACAACAAATATCCAATAAGGGCTCCCTTACTTTCTACGGTGCGAAATTTTTTGTTCGGGATCGAATTTCGATGATCCGAACCGTTAGATGTGTTTAAAACGTGTTTTTAAGGTCTTACGCAAGGATTCGTCCAAAAAAAAAAATACCCATATGGGCTTGATCCGAGTCGTTTTCGATAAATATGTGTATATGTACATTTTTATAAAAAACTACTCGGATCAAGCCTTTTCGGGTATTTTTTTTGACAAATCCTTGCAGATGCTCGGATTTGTGTTCGGAGGAAAAGATATATTATCGTCATTGATTAAGGCTTGGAACCACCAAGGGGAGAATATGGTTTGGATCTCTACTGCCTAAATTTTAATTACTAAAGTTTCTGGAAAACGAAAAATCTCATATGCAATTTTGTTTCCAAGATCAAATTTTATTTATTCAGATCGCTTTCCGAAATAGTTTGGCTTTAGCCTAAGTCAATCGTGTGCAATTGGACTTTTCAAGATACTTAGGTTGGCTACGGCCTAGGCAATCGTGCGCGACTTTGCCTTTGAATTGAAGGTTTGATCGGCCTAGGTTAATCTCCGTGGTTGTGGCTGGTGCTAAACCGTTTGAGCTTAAAAGTTTAGATTGAAAATCTATACTTACTGTTGATACTGATATGTGATTTATCTTGTTTTCCAAGTTAAGATGTTGTCTGACAATATTGGAAAGAATAAGGATACTACGGCTCCAGTTTTGGAAAGTTTTTCTGTTCTCATCCCTAGAACGCCCAAAATGAAATGACTTGAATTTTAACCCTCCAAAAATTGAAAACGAAAATTAGAATTTCCGGCTGGCTTGCGAATCCTTGGGGAGTTCTGTTTTTAGCGCGAAAAATATTACTTTTTACGTCGGGGTACTTTTTTTTGTCACAAAACATTTATATTTGCCACTACTTGTTTGCGACGGGGATCTAGCCAACGTAAACCGTTTGTGGACGGCGCCACACGGAAATGATAGAAAGTGAAAAATGAATGGAGTCGCCACCTGGGATTTATTTAGAAAATGATTTTGGTACTCGAGAAACCGTTGAAAAATAATTGATGACTGTTGTACCGCTTTGGAAAAAGATTTGGTCTGCAAAAAGATTCTTTGGATTCGGAAGCCAAGTTACAATAGGGGAAGGTTTTGTTAAAAGCACCCCGCTCGCCCGGATAATTTTCGGTCTCTACTAAATATTTGTGGGATTTTGAGGAAATATTTTATAACAAAACTTTAACAAAAATATATAAACATGAACAATAATAAAAAAGCAAGGAATTTACAAAACCATAACGGAAATAAAATGAAATATACGAACTCGATAGCAAACAAGAGAAACCTGGGGGAAATAATGTAATAAATAGCAGCTAAGACCAGAGAATACCAAAACAAAGCACGATTCTGTCCAAAACAGGGGAGGGATCTGCCCTTCCAAAACTTAGCCGCCCGGCCTTATCGTGTTAGCCGCCCGGCCAACCCTCCTTTGTTTTCATGAAAATTTTTCAGATCCATAAAGTGACTTGAAAACCTTTCTTTTGGGGGGAAACCAGCTCTTTTGAGTTGAAAATAACCTTGAAAGGTAGATTTTGAGAAAAATGTACCCCGGGCAAGGTCGTACCATGCGATAACAGAGAATACCGCCCGATACGGACCCGTAGGGGTGGGTTTTGTTTAAAACAAGGTTATTCGAACCCGGGAATGATCACGGGGACCATTCCGAATCCGAATAACTCCCCTCCGAATACTGAAAGTTCGAGTAAACGAACAGAGTTGTACCTTTTCAGAACGAAATGATCGAGCTGCGAAAGTTTCCGGTTTCTTTCTTCGGAAAAAAGCTTCAGATGATATAGTTTTTGATGGCTATTGGAAGTTTGGAGGGAGAGAGAGAATAGAGGGAGAGGTTTTGGTGGTGATTGGGGGGTTTGAGAGGCGGTCATTTGGCAGCGTTTCACGGTGCCAATCAGTGGATTTCTGGTTCTTTTTTGGAGGAGGAAGGTGAGGGGCTTTTATAGCCATGAAGGAGGGAGGGAAATGATGAGAAGATTGTTCCAGAGGATTTGCGCGATGATGATATTCCTGAGCCGGGGAATATATTCCCTGCCAAAAATCTCAACAACCCAGATTTTCCGATTTGACAACCAAAGTTGGCCGCCCGGCCGATTATGATAGCCGCTCGGCCAACAATGTTAGCCGCTCGCCTAACTTGAAGGAAATTTGACTGTTCGGCTATCAGAATGAACCGCACGACTAATTTTATTATTTTATTAATTTTTGTTAAACTCTGATCGATCGTTCCGAGGTAACCATGCACGTTCCTTTCATCATAGGGGACAAAATGTGTACGAGAGTCTCATTTTGGGGTGTCTACACCATTATTTTTTAAGACGGGATGCACCACCGTTGCAAAAACATATAAAGCTTTTTGTGATGGCAATTCCTATTGACGCAAATAGGTTAACGGAAAAAGCCCATTCTCTTGTTGTGGGAATTGACTTTCTATCGATAGGAACCTCCTTTACTTCATAAGTGGCTAGTCTGATTGACTCTCTATCGATAGGACTTGATCCTCTATCAGTAGAACCGTACCACATTGAATAGATGACGAGTCTAATTGACTCTCTATTGATAGGACTTGATCCTTTATCGGTAGGACCACAACGATTCATACTTAAACTCTTAAATCATTTTTGTCATGTCCTATTTACCAATGCATTAGTTATATATCGTTGTTTCGATGAGATTTTATTGACACTTGTGACTACCCACGTATGCTTGACACATGATGGTTGGGCCAAGGGACACTTTTTGAATAAAATGAAATATGTTTTGATGGACACTAAAAAGGACACTTGGTGATTTTGAAAAGGGTGAAGTACTTGATTTAAAGTGGAATATTGGTATTACTTAGTCCACCATTCCTGGGCATTGTGTGGACACCTCATCGAGGAATTCGATTCGGAGTCGCCACCCTGGTTTTAGCGGATTGTTCCTGAGGAACCGAACTCGAATGACTCGTGCCTTATTTTGGATAAGGTTTAAAACCAATCCGTCCTTACCATAATATCTTAGGTTCAGGAGCTTGGTTACGAGAGGGGAAGGGTTTTAGGGCACCCCTCTCGCCCGACCCAGGAGTCAGTCTCTACTTAGCATTTGTGGGATTTGTAAAATGTTTATTATTTAACCTTATTCATATAAAGGGAATAGGAAATGGGAAGACAAATAAACAAAATCACAAATGAAGATGTGCATGACATGGTGGATGCTTGTGTGATTATTTATGATGCGTGAGATACATTGAGAAAGCATGAGATGTATAATGTATCCAAATCATGACTCTACATAAATTTAAAATGAACATAAACATGAATAATCACATGCCATATTTGCTAAATGAAGGAGATGAGCGATGACCTATATGTGAACATACTCAGATGGAACGATATAGTTATAAACAGAAGCCACGTTAAACATGACATAATAAATAAGGACTACTATGAACAAAAAGGGATCTGTTTATTGATCATGATTTGAGTGCTCAGATGATCTAACTTAAGCGCTCAAGTGGATTTGAGTGCTAAGGTGGATTGGACTTGAGCGCTCAAGTGAACTTGAGCACTCAAATGAACGCTTCACTTGCTGTCACCATTTTGCCTTCCTTTTCAGATTTGATACTTGTTTATCATGTTTCAACACTCATGAACCCTGTTCTCACAACAAATGTACCTTAAAAACTCATTTTCAACTTTTGCATGAAAAGATCTGATCACAAACAGACCCATATTGGGTTTAAACAATAAGAAAGACAAATGGAGAAGGATTTGAGCTTATTTAGGATCTACAGTAAGAGAATAAAAAGAAAGTGAGGACTTGAGCACTCAAATGAACTTGAGCACTCAGATGGACTTGAGTGCTCAAGTCGTATTGACTTGAGTGCTCAAGAAGTGACTTGAGCCTTCAAACCAACACTACTTTCAGCCGTTATTTTTCATACTTTTCAAAATATTGCCTCTGTTAGCCATCATTTATCATGTTTTCAAAAGTTTTGTTATCATTTTGAGAGAAATGAACATTGAAAGTATGAACTTTGTCCATCAACAAGGCTGATCAGACGTCAAAAAGGTCTCATATTAGTACTGACATCCATCAAAATGAATAAACAAGATAGAACGTTAATATAATCAGCGAAATAAAGAAATGTAGCAAAATGGACTTGAGTGTTCAAATGGACCTAAGTGCTCAGATGGACCTGAGTGCTCAAGTGGGTTTTTAAACTATAATTTTCAAATCATTTTTCTTGTGATTTTTGACCAAAACAAACTCAAAGTTGGTACGAGGAACCATTTTAAGCTTGTTTGGTTCCCTCAGGAAGCAAAAACAGTACAAACATTAAGGTATTTCTACCTTTTTAAGCTTGAAACAAGACTTTTATGTGGATTTTTGGAGAGATATAGCTTGTGATTAGGATCTAGGAGTGATGTAGGGCTAGGTTTGGACTGAATAGACAAGAACTCGACTAGGTTGTGAGCTTTGATCACCTTTTTTTGGGATTTTTGGGTAGAAACCTAGGGTTTTGAGCGCTTTTTATGTAATATTTCAAGTAAACAGGACTCTAGGTTGGGTTTATGGATAGAGACTGGACTGATTTAGGGTTTGAAAAGGGGAGAATGGAGTGGAATGTGGGTTTTGGTGGTGTTTGATGGTCTCTCAAGCCATAACCAAGAGCTAGAGAGAGGATTTAGGTGTGGGTTTTGTTTGTTTGAGCTTGGATTGATGATCAGAGAGTTGGAGGGGATGGAAGAAGGTCTGATTATGGATGGGTCAATGTAGAGTAGCAAATGAAGAAGAAGAGTGGCTTTTATAGAAGGATTTTGGGAATGAAAATGAAGTTTAAAGGTGGGTTGGGGGCCTAGGACGTCATTTAGGATAATTAGGCAAAGGGGGAAGCGTGATTTAGGTGCCAAGGAGCCAAATTTGCAGAAGAATACCATGATTACACTCAGAAGATGCTCTGCAAAATTTTACCACGTGCACCCGACTTGAGCGCTCAGGTCCACTTGAGCGCTTAGATGGATTTGACCTGAGCGCTTAGGTCCACTTGAGCGCTCAAGTGGTCCAACATGCCTTTTTCTTGTTTTGGAGTTTTTGAGGTGTTTTGATGAGTTTGAAGTATTTAAAGCTTAAGTACTGCTCTTGACTTACTCCTCATCATCGGGAGTGCTTAAGATTTTCACGGGTACAAATTGGGGTGTCTACATATTGTTACGAGGCCCGTGAATCTCAGCAGGGGTTACGAGGCCCGTGAATCTCAGCAAGGGTTACGAGGCCCGTGAATCTCAGAAGAGAGCTACAAGGTCCTAAAGAGACGTCACAAATGCTCTGTAGGGGTTACGAGAGCCAAAAAATCTCGGCAAGGGACACGGGACCCAAAATTCCCAATTTTGAAAGATGAATAACTATAGATTTTGGAATGACAGAGGAAAATGAGTGAGATGTTTACGTGGACACTTGACTTCTCATCTTGATTATTGTAGACACCCCAAAATGAGACTCTCATGCACATTTTTATCCCCAATGATGAAAGGAAATACCCGGAAAGTCTCTCGGATTGAAATTCTCCAAGTCAACTCAGTCAACAGTACCGTACGGTACTCATCTCTCATGCACGGCAAAGCCCAAGTCACGTACGGCAGCTTTTTGAATTTTGGCGGTGGAAGTGTGCCGCACGGCACAGTTTGTGTGCCGTACGGCACTGTTACTTGTCACACAGCTTTTACAGAATGCCTAGCAGCTCAAAATGTTGACGAATTCGTTCCCTTGCTCATCATGGTTTCGTGCAAGGCTTCAAGGCTATGAAGTAGCCATCATTCCTTTGAGTGGAGAGGAAGAAAACGTGGAGGCCAAGTTCATTCATCTCCTATATAACCCGATTAATTCCAACGGAAATGGCATCGGAAAATTTACAATGGAAACCATGAAACCCTGCCTCTAAACCCATTGTCAAAACACCATATCAGCTGCAAATCACCTCCATTGATATCCATAACCTCCATAAATCAATCCCATAATCCTTTCCAAAATAAACTCAATCAAAAACCCAATCCCCTGTTTTTCGGTCCCAAACCCGTGAAGTAGTCACTCCCAATTCGTTCAAGTTCTAGCCATCCATCATCCTTGCTATTGCATCAAACTGAATTTGGGATCCAGAGGAAGTCCAAGCCACATTCAGAAGTTCAAGAAGGAGTATTAATCCGAGAGTTTGCAAACCGAGGTACGATCCCGTTTCGCCAAGTTCCTTAGCTTTGGCACCTTGAGGGGAGGGATACCAAGTGTGGGGATGATCCCCTATATCATCTTTGCACTTGGTATGCCCATATTACATCAAAAACAGTTTGACTTCATACCTCTCGGTCGCGTCGTACGGTGAAAACATCGCCTCGTACGGAGCGATTCAACGAGGAGGAACATTCCATACTTGCCCACACTGTTTTCCTATTCAAAATAGTCCATTTTAATCCTATTCCAAAGTTTCAAACTATTGTACAACCAACAGTACCGCATGGCACACTTTCTATACCGCACGGTACACCTAGTGTGCCGCACGGCACACTTTTCTGGCAAAAATCAAGATTTTGAACAGTACTTTGCATGAACAGTTTAAAACTCTGGATTTTCGCATGTTTACTGTAATTTACATATTGATTGTTTGTTTTTCTTATTATTATTATTGTCTGCTCTGCTTGATTTAAAAAAGTTTACCTGTTAAAGCTTGGCTTTAAAATATTTTCTAAAATCCCACAAATGTTTAGTAAAGACCGATTTCTAATTGGGCGAACGGGGTGCCTTAAAACCCTTCCCCGTTCGTAACCTGGCTCCCGAATCCAAAACGAATCTCTGGTTTTCAAATTGTTTTATAAGTCATTTTCTCAATCATTTTTCAAAACGGTTTCTCGGGTCTTAAACCATTTTCTAAAAACCCCGGTGGCGACTCTATTTTTCAAATCAAACCACCGGTGGAAATCGACCGTCCACAATTATAACTTGAAGTGTAATGCCCCGAAAATTTGTTACTTTAACAAATAAATTTCAATTATTTTAACTAGAAACAATAACTTTATTAAATTTTAAAATCTTAATTCTCCAACAATAACCTAAAACACTATTACAATAACAGATATGGATCAAAGCATTATAAAGAAATATCAAGAAAAAATTTAATGCCAGGGGTTAAAAAAGCAAGATTGTAACGAGTGCTTTTTATGTCGTTTATACATAAGTGTGATATAAAAACAAATACTCCCCCAAACTCCAAACCACACGAAATTCCGCCAACCATCACTAACTATCATGCTGAAAAGTTGTGATGGCAAGCTTCCCAAGCTGAGATGAAAACGAAGCCGCACACCGGAAACCATCACGCTTTTCAGTTGTGATGGAAAGCTTCCCCAAACCAAGATGGAAATGAAGAAACTGTGATGGAGAACATCACGCTTTGCAGCTGCCGCACGTGGTATCAAAATCCCTAATTCATTTTGGGCGCGGTATTGAAAACTCTAATTTCATGACTTCGATTAAATTCTCTCCATCTATTCTTTTCCAGCTTGCTCTCTATCCCCTCTCACTCTCAACCGTCTGCAAAAAAAACCCTACAAGATGATTTATGGGTGCAACTTTCGATTAGGCTTTTGACGATTTCTTTCCCTCCCTCCCTCCTTCCCACGTCGTTGCTCTCTTCCTCTATCACTCCAGCAGTAAGCAAAAACCGTTGACAACGACTTGTGCTCAGCTATAAGGTGCCCTCTCTCGCTCTGAGTATATCTATAAGGTTATGCACGTAGATTTTTTCACATTATATATATCATGAGTGAATCTCTAATCAAATGAATCTCTTTCTTTCTTTTGTAGGTCAGGTGTTTGATCAAATGCCCAAATGAATCTCTTTCTTTCTTTTGTGTCTTTTATCTCTTTTATTGGGACTTTGCCGCTATGAGTTAAAACTATGATCCCATGCTTCCAAAAATTGTAATGTTTGCAGCTACCATTATGCTCCTTACAACAATTTTTGTCCTCTATTAGTTGCTTTTGGCCAAAGGGAAAAGAATTTATGTCCTTTATTAGTTACATTTGGTTCTCTTTTTGTTACTTACAGTTGCTTCTGGCCAAAGGGATATTGAGAGTGTTTGATTTCCATGCAAATAAATAAGTTTAGCAATTGAACTTTTTAAACATCAATTCTCATTTGTTACTAATTGTAATCGTTTGATAGATATTTGAGTATTTTGTGTTTTACAGCTCTTTTGGAACTCCTAAATTTGTTCACCATATTCTTCATATACTCGCAGTATTTGTAGTTTATCCTCTTCAGTTTCTGAAGGCAGCATATATATCTAATTGAATTCGGTGTCATTCAATCAAAATTAAGCTTGGTTGTATCAAAATTTTGTATGAACATCATTGCTCCTAATGTATTCCCTACAAATATGTTCTTTGTAGTGGGCCTAGATTGCACACCTCATGCGCAGTCATGTTTAGTTAACCAACAAAGAGGAGCCCCATAATGGGAAAAGATAATGCAAATGATGTGGAGAATTGGGATAAACCATGTAAGACCCGGTTATTAAAAAAGGGCATTTTTAAATTAATTTAAAGAAGCAATTTATTTCGAAGTTCTTGTTATGGTTGTTTGAACTATGATGGAAGCATAAGCACAAATTTCAGTTTGGAACTAAGTACTAAGAATAGACTTGAGCGCCTAGCTTTGATTAATTTTGTGTGGAACTTAGTTTTAATGACTTGAAATTGAATTTCGGATCTAAAATTGTATGTTAGAGTTGCGGAAATTGGAAATTTGGTGCTGGACATGTGCTGAAACTGTGGTTTAGGTGCTGACATTTGGTGTTTAAATGTTGAAAATATGATTTTACTTGCAGGAAAAATGAGTTTTGGGTTGCTAGAATTGGTTTCTAGATGCTGCCTATGAAATTCATGCTGAAACTGGTTTATTACTCCTTAGTTAATATTTTTTTCATCTGTGAAGAGTTGTAGTTGGAAATTATTCTATATGATTTAACGTTTGTTATTTATCTTTGATAGAGTGGATTCGACAGTGAAGTGATCCCGACTGAAGAGCTTCCTTCAATCCAATATCACTTGTTTCTGGTAAGCTTTATTATTCTCTTTTCAAATTTTGCTCCACTGGCATGTTACATGTTAGTTAAATAAAACATTCGTGATTGTGAGATAGATAAATAAAACCTTTTTTATAACTTGTTTATCCTTTTGGCTTTAGGTGTAGGACCCTTGTCAACTATAACAGGTTTTTAAGGAGAAAAATACATGTATTGTGAGAGATATATAGTGAGAAAGGAGGGGGGCTATTATGATACATATGTGCAACAATATTATAAATGTGCTTCTCTTTCGTAGCTACATATTGGGATATAAAGATACATCTATGATGGATAGATCTTGGATGCTCAAAGATCAAAGACCGAGAGACTATGAGGATGGAGTTGAACAATTTCTAAACTTTGCTTTAATTCATGCAACTAATTTTGAGTCTATTTGGTGTCCATGTATGGTATGTGGGAACTTTACAAGCTAACTTATTCCAGAGATCCAGAATCATTTGTTTGTGAATGGTATTGATAAAAGCTATCGTACATGGGAATGGCAAGGTGAACCAGTCATAGTGAGGCGTCACAGAGGGTAAACACTAGAGATTTTTCATATCATGAAGTCAATTCGTCTCCCTTGCAAGATGCGCAAGACGTAGTAGAAATGGTTGAAGCTGCCTTCAACGATTGCATGGCTAATCATAGGGAGTTCAAAAAGTTAATTGAAGATTCAGAAAAACCTTCGTACCCCGGTTGCGTGAAGATAAAATTAGCTACCTTGGTCAGATTTTACAAATTCAAAGCTAGCAATGCCTTGACCAACAAAGCTTTTATCGAGTTTCTAGCTATAATGGGGGAAATTTTACCAGAAAGCCATCAATTGTCGTCATCCACGTATGAGGCTGGGAAGACTATGGCTGTGTTGGGGATGGAGTATGAGAAAATACACGCATGTCCTAATGATTGCATACTTTATCAAAAGGAGTTCAACGATGCAACTTCATGTCCTACATGTAACACGTCAAGATGGAAGTTAAAGAAAAATTCAACTGAACCATGACCTGGTGTTCCGGCAAAAGTTTTATGGTACTTCCCACCAATCCTGAGGTTCTGAAAGATGTATCAATCATTAGAAACAGCAAAAAACTTGGCGTGGCATGCTGATTAAAGAGAGTTTGATGGGCAATTACATCACCCAGCAGACTCCTCGTCACGGAAGTTAATAGACCACTAGTGGCCAGACTTTGCTTCGGAGCCAAGAAACCTTTGGTTAGCTCTTTCTGCAAATGGGATAAATCCACATAGTTCTATGAGTAGTCGGTATAGTTGATGGCCAGTTATTTTGGTTACCTACAATCTACCACCATGGTTATGCATGAAAAGGAAATTTATGATGTTAACACGGTTGATATCTGGTCCACACCAACCTGGTAATGATATTGACGTGTTTTTGGCGCCACTAATTGGAGAGGGTAAAAGCCAGTAACGTGTACAAAAATGATAACATGAGCACGACATGTGCTCGGCTTAAACACCACATGAGGGTGAACTAGCTCGGCGGAACTATATAAGTGTGCGCTAACCCTATATCGAACAAGATAGGCCATGAATAAGGAAGGGTAATGATAAAAATACCACGTGAGGGTGGATTAGCTCGGGGATCTACTTCGAGGCAGTACATGCCCAAACCGAGCTAATCGGGATATGTATAGGGCCTGGATCATGTGGTAAGGTCAAGTACCGAGCTCAGAATAGCTTGGCCCATAGTTATTCGGGTATAAAATTTCATAGCCAAGCAATATGGCATGTCAGCTATACCGCCTTAAGAAAATGAGGCAGTAGAACATTCCAGAAGGATCTAGATCAACCTCTTTTATGGTAAGTGGAGAATCCCGTGATTTAAGGGATTAACATGGGTATTCCATATACAATAAGGAATACATCATAGAGGCAGTATCCTAATGAAGATCTACTTACATGGCCATATAGGAAAGAGACCTATATGGAAAGAAATTCTATTACAAAAAAGATCTTGTATATGCAGCACCACTATGCCTAATAGGACGAATCCTACTAGGAATGGTTTCCTAATGCAAATAGGAAACTAGGGCTACGAGAAGGCTTGAACAACAAGTAAACTTACACCTATAAATAAAGCATCAAACCTATGAAGAAAGTTACGTTGTAACTCATTGTTATACGCATTGTCTTTGGCTTGATTAGTAAAGACCTTTACTAACTTAAGCATCAGAGGGCCTTTGCCGATGAGAGGCAAAGGTGCTCTAACCTGTTGTTTGTTTTGCAGAAAACTGGTGAGGAAGCACGTGATCAATCTCATACGTGGATTTTATCCCCATACACTAATCGAGGACTTGAAATTGCTATGGGAGGAAGGAGTTGAAGCATTTGATGCTTGAAAAAAACCAACATTTCAAGTTGAAAGCCGTGCTCTTATGGACTATTAATGATTTTCCAGCTCTTGGGAATTTACATGGTTCCACAGTAAAGGGATATTATGCATGTCCAATTTACTGTGAGAAGACATGCTCTTGTAGATTAAAGCATGGTAAGAAGAATATTTTATCAAGGCCATAGAAAATATCTTCCACGACACCATCCATATCGAAAATTTTAAGAAGGCTTTGATGGTGAGTGAGCAAGAGATTGGGGAACCTCTAGTACCCTTAAGTGGGGAAGAGGTGTTAAGGGAGGTAGAAGGGATCAAAATTGTGGACACCCCGCGGAAATGTCCATGAAAACGGTTTCAATTTTAGAAAAACGGTTTGATTGATTGGATGGAGTCGCCACCCGGGTTTGAGGACCATACCCGAGAAACCATTTGAAAAATGACTCTTTTTCCCTTGGAGTAGAAAATGTTTTACTGGTCTCACAAAATGTGATTTCTCAAATTCGGGAGCTAAGTTATGAGAGAGGAAGGAATTTAAAGCACCCCTCTCGCCCCGCATGACCGCCGATCTCTACTCAATTGCTTGAGGGATTTTGAAAATGTTGTTTTAATGGACTTTAATTACATATTCATGAAAGAACACAAAGATGCATCAAAAAATTAATGAAATGAATGTGGATGCTTGTGTTTGTGTTATGAGTGGATTAATAATATGCATAGATCGCTTAAATTGTGCCAAATATGCCCAAGTTATCTTGGAAGACCTTCCACATACTCCCATAAGTGTTGCACAAACCACACCTGGATCACAATCTGGGCACCTGGATTAGACAAATCTAGGCGCCTGGAATCCAGGCGCCTGGATGGCCACTCAGATAGCAACTTCCATCTTCCAGGTTTTATAGTAAACAAGAAGTGAAATAATTTTTGCTCATCCACACATACTTTAAATAATGTTTAATGATTCTATGGATGAAATGAATCTCAAGATCAATTTCATATCATGATAAAAATCTTGAAAAGCATGATTTTAGATGATTTAGTGATGAAATGCAACGTATAAGAGATATTTCAGAGCTGATGTACCACATCCATACATATAAAATGCTATTTGGGCTATTGATGTTTGTAGCAATCCAAAATAGAAATGAATCTATACTAAAAATGCAATGAAAATGCTCATATTGGTCCTTAACAATGTAGAATGTGCTTTGATGACATGGAAACTTCCTTAAACATATTAAGAACTCAATGATCAGACCTCATGAATGACATATGAACTCATACATGCATTCTTCTCTCATGTAGCCCTTCATCAAGCTTGGTTTTGTCTTTAAAACACTCAAATACCCATTATAATGAGGATTAAAAAATGAGATATGATTATCCTAACATTAATGCATGTAGATGATCTTCCATAAATTGATTGAAATGCAAAAGAAAGTAGTTAACATGACTAAAGAGAGGGGATCCAGGCGCCTGTATTGAGCAGATCCAGGCGCCTGGATTTGATGCTAATGCACAAAATAAATTTCTCTTATTGTGTGTTTTGAACCACTCCCAAGTTCTCCAATACTATAGAGGACTAGCAAGAACCTGGTTAAGTCCCCCTCAGGGCCTTTTTGAACACTTTGGTAGATGAACTACCTTGCAAAGCTTTGATTGATGAACTTGGGTTTGATTTTTGGAAGGCTATTGGTGGTTGAATGGACTGGATTTTGGCTCTTGGAAGTGTACTAGACTGATTGTAGGTGGAATGGTTGGGATTTGATTATGGGTGATGAAGATACATGAATTTGGTGTAGTAAAAAGTGGGTTTTATGTTTGAAAGTAAAGGAATCAAAGAGGGATTAACTAGGATGGAGCTTCTGGAAATTTTTTCAGCAGAATAACAGCATGAGAGAGAGGGGAGAACTGATCCTCTCTCAAATGGAGGAGAAGGGGTGTTTAAATAGGCAAAGAAAGGTTCAAAAGGGGCCACTTGGACCTCTTAACATCTCTCTCCCACTATGTCTAACAGATTTCTGCAGAAAATACCAAAAAAAATCCTCCAAGATGCTCCTCCCCGCCAATTTGACCTTGGACAGCAAGTATCTGAGTGAGTCCGGGCGCCTGGAATTGGGGAGTCCAGGCGCCTGGATTGAGTTTGGGCGCCTAGAATGGGAATCTAGGCGCCTGGATTGAGTATGGGCGCCTGGACTGGGAGACTGCTCAACAATCCAAACTTCGCGAGGCCATTCCGGGTGCTACTGAATTTCGTTTTGCGCACGATTTGAAGCGTTGGAAAGCTTGTCAAGTCTACTTTTTAACCCAAGTGGTTTGAACCCAAGATGATTTATACAGCAAAATTTATGACCATTTTACCCTCAGAAGGTCGAAAAAATAAATTGTTTTGGTAAAACGTGCATATCTCCCTTATTTCACAATGGATTGGGACATATTATATATCAATAAAGAGGGTTTTGAATGTACTAGAAGGTAGCGTAGGCTCGGGTTAATTTTGCAGAGATTTTGGAGGGGTTTCCAAGTTCACAATCAAGCCTTGCGTGCTCTTATCGGGCATTCTCATCCTTGGGGATGCTTGATAAGTTTCTCGGGTCAAAATCGGGGTGTCTACAAAAACCATTTGGGGAAAGACAAGTAAAAAAAAAGTTGTCAAAGGTTGCTGGTACGAAATGTTTGAAGAAAAAATCAATATTTTTTATGCTTGAATATTGTTGTACTTACATGTTTGGCACTGGTTGGATCTTATGCACATTGAAAAGAATGTTTTGGATAGCATCATTGGTACATTGCTTCAAATTCATGGGAAAACAAAGGATGTAATTAATGCTAGTCTTGATCTCATAGAGATGGTTTTGCAACTAGATTTAGCAACTCAATTGGAGAGAAACAAACTTATTACTTGCCTCCAACATGTTATACATTGTCTAGGGAGAGAAACGAACATCTTGATCTCATTGTCAGAACTTAAGGTACTAGATGGATACTCTTCAAATTTGAGAAATAATGTCTCCATGGAAGATTTGAGAATACATGGATTGAAGTGACTTGATAATCACGTATTGATGCAACAATTACTTCCTATGGCTATACGATCTGTGTTGCCTAAAGAAGTGAGATATGCCCTTATGAGTTGTGGCCTCATTTGGGTAAAAAACCAAAAACCGGTTTTTTAAAAAACCATTTTGTCCTTAATTCAATTTTTTTTTGCATTCCTTAGTTTTGCATCAAGATTTTGTGTTTTCTGGATTCCTCTCGACGAGACGAATCTAACAAGTATAAATTTATGGTCAAAACTCAAAAAATTTTAATAAAGCCAAAATAGTTGGATTATTGGCCAATAATCCAAGTATTTTGGCTTTATTCAAAAAAATATTTGGTTTGACCATAAATTTATACTTGTTAGATTCGTCTCGTCGAGAGGAATTCAGAAACCACAAAATCTTGACGCAACACTAATGAATGCAAAAAAAATTTGAATAAGGACAAAACTGGTTTTTTAAAAAACCAAAAACTGGTTTTTTACCCAAAGGAGGCCTGTGTTTCTTTTTCATTTCTATTTGTAGCAAAGTGGTGGATGTGTCAAAATTAGATGAAATTCAACGAGAGCTGGTAATCACATTATGTTTGCTTGGGAAGTACATTCCACCATCATTCTTTGATATCATGGTTCATTTGGTGGTGCATCTTGTTAGAGAAGGCCAACTTTGTGGACCTATTCACTTTCAATGGATGTACCCATTTGAGAGATTCATGAAGGTTTTAAAGGGTTATGTTCGAAAACGTAATCATCCAAAGGGTTGCATTGCTGGGAGTTATATTGTAGAAGAAGCAGTTGAGTTTTGCGCGGAGTAGTTATCTGAAGTAGAGGTGATTGGGGTTCCTATTTCTAAGAAAATGACTGTTGATGATATCATCGGAAGACCTTTACCAGGGGGTGAAGCTACTGCTATTGATCTTGAATTATGGGGGCAAGCACACCTCTATGTGCTAGAAAACGCAAGTGATGTTCAACCTTACATTGAGTAAGAATATTAGCTTTGTCTCCAATTCTCTTGGCAATTGTATTTCCATAGTGGTATGGGATTTTTGAATTATTTTCTTGAGACTTACTTCATCCTTTGATAGGGAGCACAATGATTGGCTAAAAACACAAAATCCTCGCCATTCAAAAAATTAAAAGGTGGCTGAAACTTGAACGCAATAGGACATTCATTTATTGGCTACTTGAGAAGGTAGCAGAGTAGTCAAACATTAATTTTTTGCCTCTTATTTGTCAATGAAAAAATATGACTAGTACTTTAATTTTTCACAGATTGCAGAAGAATTGAGTGCCAACATAATATATCTAACAACCTGAAGTTGATAGTTCAGGGACCTTCCTTAGATGTGATAAAATATCCAGGCTACGTCATAAATGGTTGTCGTTATCATGGAGATAGCTAATGCCTGTGCCTAGTGGTACTTCTATACTAGTTTGGGCTAGTTTTGGGTATTATGTACAATCTGGGATCAAAGGTATGAGGGTTAAGGTCTTTTGAAGAGGAGTTGATGGTGATGTCGTTGATATCGGAGGTCTTTTGATGAGTGGGGAGAGGGTTAGTGATGATGTTGGGCTTTTAGGGTGGAATTGCGAGAATGACTTTGTTGTCTGTGAGTTTTTGGATTTCATGGCAGAGACGAAATCATCCATTGGTAGTGTGACCAAGCATTTGGTGGAATGCGCATAACACATTATGGTCAAAGCTAGGGGGAAGTACTTGGGGTTGTGGAGTTGGCGAAAGTGGTTTAAAGCGGCCTGATTTGAGAAGTTTCTCATAGATTTAGGCTGGGGGTACTTCAAACTATGGTGTGGGATGTAAAGTTTTTGGCTGTCGGTTGAGTTAGGTAGCTATCTCATTGACCGGGACAGCTTGAGAAGGGTTGTTCATGGGATTGGAAGAGGATGTTGTGGCGTAGTTGTTTGCTCCGTACATGACATTATTGTTTCCAGAATAGGGCCTTTTTGCTTTTGGAGATGGATCAACATTTTCTAAGATACCACTTCACATGGCATCTTTGATAGCGAGGCTAGCTTCAAAGAAACTTTCAAAATTTGCAGTGGCCTGAGAGGCTACCAGGTGTGTAGCTAGAGTAGGGTGTAGATTCTTGATGATCATACAAATCTGATCCTTTTCAGATGGTCTATCAGTCATTTGAACAGCTTTGGCCCACCACCTTTTCACAAAGTCAGTAAAAGATTCCCTTTCTTTCATGCTGGTTGACTCAAGTTCCCGGGTGGTCATCTTGATCTGGGTGTTGTAGCTGAACTGGGTGATAAAGACTACCCTAATGTCTTCCCAACTTTTCTTCTTTGAAATGTCCAATGTCATGAACCACTGTAAAGCTGGACCGGTAAGAGATTGATGAAACATTTTCCCCATGGCATCTTTCCATACACCTTGATTTAAGAGGGACTCGACATAACCTTGCAAATGAATCCTTGGATCTCCAGTGCCGTCACACTTCTCAAAATCCACCAGCTTAAAATTTTCAAGCAATTTTGCATAAGGAAATAGGCAGAGTTTTTCCATGTCAATCCCAATAGTAGCGACCTTTTCGTGCTTGCGAACAGACTCCTCAAGTTTAGACATCTTGGATATGAGCTCGGCTACTATAGGGTCTACCTATGGTTGTTGAGGCTGTTAAGGGATCTCTTGGTTTGGTATTTGTTGGTGATTAATGGGATTTCCTTGGGGTTGGTTAGGGATTTCTAGTGGTTGATTCGGTGATGAAGGTACTATGAGCAGTGAAATTTGATTGTCGGTTCGTTCTCCCAAATCTTGTATTTCCTTTTAGAGCGCTTCCATTTCAATACGTTGTGACACGTCGTCCATTGATTCTGTCGGTTGGATTGGTTGAACTAGTGATGTCGGTTGACTCAACCTTTGTCCGTAAGTTGGATCCAAGCAGGTACAATTTTCTTGCTCGGCCCAATGATTTAGATCTGATAGTAAAGCAAAAGCTGAATTTAGACCTTGTTTCTGTTATGCTATTTTATTTTTAAAAAAAATTGACACTTTATGCATTTTGATGCTTTTTATATACAAAAAGGGTTTGACCCTTTTAAGGATGTTCGAAAAAGAATGAGATTATGTACTCGTCATCATCATCACTGTTCCTAGTTTAACTCTAGTACCAAATTTAGGAAATTTGCTTAACAAGCCTTTGTCAAGTAGCTGACTTTGAATTTAGAAATAAATGCCCCGACTGAGGGCAATTACATCTAACTTCTGTTAGGTCCTTGTTAAGGTGTCGAACAATTTTCCGAGTCCTACAAAATGCATAACTCTTCATCGAACATGACAATTTTCTATATACTGTGGTTGAAGGAAAACTATCCTAAGATTTGTTTTTCTTAAGTGATTGAAATATGCACAATGTGATATAATGCATGAATGCAATGCCACGATAGGATACAAAAAGTAGTAATATGTAAACAGGATATAACACGTAATCTACTTTGTGGGTCCTGTAACTAATTTGGAAGGTTCTACAATTGACTATATACGAAAGGCTGGATTTGGTCTCAAAAAGTGTACCCCAAACTAGAATCGGCTTATGACTGCCGTATGCCAAGTATAATGCAAGGCAACGGTGTTTATGTCACGAAGTGACTCATCATGGTTGAGGGCTGCTGCGCATTTTGGGATTTCCTGTCACTGGCAAGCCAAACAAGTAGCGCCAAAACACATCAGCGAGGCTAGTAACCATGCACATGTAATGCAAAATTTTCATAATAAAATATTTTGAAAAATCTCACAAACATTTTTCGAGTTTGGCTCTTTCTCAATTAATTTATACTTTGAGAAACACAAGCGAACAACTAGAAAAGCCGAAGGTCAGATGGTCAGACACGGAGGTCTAGTTACAATCACCATTCCTTCTTTCGATAGCGCGAAGCATTTTCGTTTTGACAAGCTTTTGAGGGATTGTACACAAGTGTAATAAAATCAAAGTACAAATTAACCAGAGATTCTCTCTAGTGGAGTCGCCAGCTTGTGGACGCTATCACAGGGCTCTCGACTTTGCCGGTTTGAAATTTTGATTTTTATAGAGTAGCCACCCGGGTTTGCAGATAGTCACCCAAGAAACCATTTTGAAAAGCGTGACTTTCATGTCGTGTTTTGAATAAGGATTTTGCGATTGATCATTGTAACCAAAAAGATTTTAGGTCCGAAGCCAAGCTACGAGAGGGGAAGGGTTTTACAAGAGGGGAAGGGTTTTAAGACTTATATTTTTTTAAAATTTTGGGCCCAAAGAGTGAGCCAATGAGAGAAATAGCATGAGGTGGTAGTAGCAATGGGTGAGAGTGCATGAGAGCAGGTACCCCATTTTTGGAGATGGCAAGGGGTATATTTAGGTGTGGGAGGGTTCAAACTAGGGTTTAAAAAGGGTCAAAAGGCCAAAAGAGGTCCCAAGAACATGGAACCAGTTTTTAGGAAAGCAAAGACACCTAGCCAATTTCAAAGAATCGAACAACATTCATGAAATTCATCTGAAATATGCTTGTACGAAATGGCGTGCAGAAGTCAACTTGTGCACTCGAGTTGGCATTTCGTGCACACGGGTTCAATTGGTGCGCACAAGTGCTATTGGTGTGCACAAATGCTACGCTGGCTTTGGGAAATTTTGAAGCATTAGTACTCAAGAATTTGTAGGGTTTGGGTTGATGTACAAGGATTGGCTTAAAGGTTCTTGGCATCTGAAAATTTAAGGAGCATCACTTCAAGCATCATTGAGGTCTTTTGACCTTATTTTCATCATCGGGGAGGCCACTTAGGCCGTGGTCCGAGAGTCGTAGAAGGCCTTAAATTGGGGTGTCTATAGAAATGTTTAATTATTTATGTTGAAAATCGTGGCTGTGACAGGGTCGGTAGGGGCCATATTCTACTTTTCGTATCGTGATTGTGGTACAATAAAAACCCGCCCCACCTTTCCCGTTGCCATCCCTAGTTATAGAATTACTCATTGTCTTGTATTAGCATATTTGCTCATTTAGGATAAATATACATAGGTAGCTAGAGAGGAATTCGACACTCCACCACTTCCACCTTGTAGGAATTTTTCTAGGATTCGGGAGAATGAACTTGAACATTTGGAAGGTCTCCTGAGTCAATTGAATGGGCCCTTTTTTGGTCATTGTATCTGGACACTCCTAGAGTTATTAATTGTTGTGGTTGATAACTCGCCCATAATTGTTGGTTCATGTTAATTATGAGGTTATTCATAGAGTAATTAACATAGGATCATATTTCTGATTTCCAGATTGATAGAAATCACAAGTTTGAAACTTGTGTTGAGGTGAAGTTAACGAGGTCTTCATTTCACTCGTTGAAAGAATCATTGAGCCATTGGACTTAATTCCCACTAATGTATGTGATTTGGTATTTGTCCAAACACCTATCACAATAAGTATTTCATTACTTTTGTCCATGATAGCAAAAAGATTAAGTTACTACTTAGAAGTGGGTGAGGTGGTGAATATGAAACGCCTTGTGGATTCTGAGCACACAACGGGATAATTTACCATGTCACTACACCTCAACGAAATGATGAATGCTATTCTGATAAGTTTTGGTTGCCTCAAAACATGTGGGACGAACCAAATCCCTCCACAAATTATATCCTGAATAAAGTTCCTCGCAATAAATTGTACAAAACTCCTTATGAATTATTTAAGGGTAGGAACTCTACCTACAAATATTTATGAATGTGGAGGTTTCTTGCGAAGCTAATTGTTCCTGTCATGGCCTCAAAATTTAAACATTAATAGATAGGATTTCTCCATAGAAAAAGTCTACACATTTCACATTCAAGTCCAAGTCTCCCTCATAGCGTCAAAGTCATACATAATAGTCAAGAGTCCAACTGGGTGCCCATGCCCTGCATAATAATACATAAGTTTAAGAGATTACATTGTTCGAGTCAAAAGAGAAAAAGAAATATTAGAGTTACATAATTATCTCCCAAAATATAAGTTCATGAGATAAATAGATAACTCTCCATGCATGCTTTTCGAAGTCGTATGCACGTACTTCACACATTCACATCACTCTCCATGCGGGGTACCTGAAAATGTTAAGATGAGCTCGCTAGCCTAGTAGAGCTAAGTCTACCCAAACTAAATGCAAATGAAATGAACGTGCGGGATGGAGGTGAGGATGGTAATTACACAACAATGCTTAAAGATTTATGAGGGTCTATCGCAGTGAAACATAAACTCATAATCTCTAACTTCCCTCACTTTCATCCAATTGTACTCAACACGTACCCGACTTCTCCTAAGTGTCAAACGCACTCAAATCGTCATGTAATTAATTCTCCGTTGTTATAAGTTTTAGAGATTCCTAGCTACACACTTGAGAGCGGTCCTAGTGTAATTTCGGGCATCGAATGATCACGTGTATTCTTTCCATTGGCCAAGGCATTTTCCTAGCAACACACCCGTTGGGTGGTCCTAGTGTCACTTCGGGCATTGAGCAACCCCGTGTACATCATGTCAAGTATTTATTTACAATTAAAATTCATCAAATCCTCTAGTGTTTCGTTTCATCCCAACGTGTCCGTAAAAGTAGTTTTGACCCGAGTGTCAAGGAAGTCATCATGACCCATCCGGATAATGATATAACCGAGACATATAAATGAAATATGGTCCAAGTACTTGATCATGAATTATAGGGGCTCTTATCGATAGGAGGTCAGGTCCTATCAATAGGACATCAATCAAATTGGTCACTTTTAAAAACAACAGAGACTCCTATCCATAAGAGGTGAAGTCCTATCAATAGGACAATAAAGGCTCATATCGATAGGAGATCAAGTCCTATCGATAGGAGGGCCATCAGATTGGCCACTTCTAAAACAAAGGGCTCGTATTGAAAGGAGGCCAAGTCCTATTGATAGGAGACTAATCAGATTGGCCAAAACCAAGAACCCAAACTCAACAAATCAAGGTCCAAGACTTGGATTTATGCTACCAAGGAACAAGATATATGTGGAATATGAAGGAATCCTAATGGGTATCAATAATTTCAAATATCCAAGGCACAAATCAAACCAATTGAATAGGATGTCGCGTCCGGGATTTTACAGCTGTGATTGAGCTAGAATAAATTTGATGAAAATAACTCAGAGTCGCCACTTGACATAATTCTAGGTGTGTCAAGTCGCCATATAAATAAACATTTTGGAAAAATGGAAAATACATATCTCGGGTTGAAAGACCCGATTTTGTTTGATATAAATGACTTAGGTTTTTGTTTGGTCTGCGATTTTTAGAGAAGAGAAGGTTTGGTAATTCATTGTTACGTATAGGGAACCTGGAGCACCCTACCCTGCCCTTTCAGCACTCTGAACAAACTTTTCCAAAATAAAATGGGCTTTTGAAGATTTGTGATGATGGTAAAAGACGTACATATAATGAGAAGAAGAAAACTAATACTCTGTCTGAAAATGTATTTTATTGCAGAAGACGCTTACAATAATAGGAGAAATATGTACAAAAATAAGATTTGGACCGAGCCCGGCCTCAGGGCTGCCTACGTATCTCTGGTCATAGGAGAATTAGGTTGCTACGTAGTTCGGAAGAACAAAAATGTTTAGTTTGGGACCGAGCCCTCGTCGGGCTGCGTATGCATCTCCGATCTTAGGAGAATCAAGTCTTGAGTAGTTCGAAAGAAAAATTGAAGTTTTAGAGGAGTTAATTTGGTTGGGAAATTTAGGCCAGCGAGGCACAGATGCGTTTCTACCATACACGGAGGACAATGTCTAGACTCTGGCAGTTACAATCCTGGGTATACAAAAGTAATACAGAAAACTCTGAGACATCTCCGAAAGGTTCTGAGACTAAAGACGAGTCTCTGTGGGAAGAATATTGTAAAATGGATGTCTGGGGCTGCCGACAACAAACGGGGTCCTGGGATATTATTTGGGTGGCTACATAGCCAAAAATGGATTTAAAATGTAGTATGTCAGTCTGTATAAAAAGTTGTGAAAATCCTGTCCGGAGTTGAAAATGGCTGTCGGTGGGCCTTGGGATATATTCGGTAAAAATTTGAAGAGTAAAAGCAAATCAAAAAATATAATAGTTTTTATGGTAAAAAGTTGAAAAATCATGACCGAAGCTCGAAAGAGGCTTTCGGTAGTCTCCGGTAAATATCTGGTACAATTTTAGGCAGTAAAAGTGAGCGCAGTTGACTTAGTTGACTTTTTGGTAAAAAGTTAAATTTTGCCGCTCGGAGCCAAAAAATGGTCTCTGGCAGGTGTCGGGTCGTCCCTGGTAGGATTTACGAGTTTAAAATAGGTATTTGAGGTTTGAGGCGTATTTTGGCAAAAAATTGTAAAATTTGGTTTTGGGGGTCCGAATAACTGTTGGTAGGCCCTAGGTAGCTTTCGAATCAATTCCGTAGGCTGGAATGACTCTAGGTATGATATAAGGGTATTTTAGTAATTTTGACATGGAGCTGACACTGGAACCGGAGGATACTTTAAATGGACCCTAGTGCACTTCCTAACTGTCTCTTTTGGGGAATTTGGACTAAAGAGACTGACAGGGGTATTTTTGTAATTTGGGGGAGAAGGTGATTGCGGGTTCAGAACAAAGTCAATATGGACTCTACGACCCAACGACTCCTTGGCATGTATGACATTATCTGAAAATGCACACAAAATACAGTATAAATAATACTGTAAATATAATAAAAATGGCTATCCGGCTCTTGCGAGGGAACTCAGACAACATAACTGGGTGCCCAAAGGCGGGTATGAAATAAGTATATGAGTAGTATTGTGATAATATGATATTATCATGTTGGGAGAAAGTATTTTATTTTTGTTGTGACCAAACCCTCATCGAGCTGCATATGTATCCCGCACTTGGGGGAATCAAGTCACTTCGTAGTTCGGACCTTGGTCCGGTTTTATGAAAAATATAACTAAATTCACTGAATTAATTTTGATGCTTTTAGTTTTGGAGTTTTGTACGAACTGTCACGACGGCTAGTCAAGTTAAGGTAAGCGATCTCAGAAAGTATCAGAAACGACCTAGTAGGGAGGCAGAGGTATAAGGAGACCTCTGCCAAGCCTTGCTTCAACGCACACGTTGTTTTGTTAGTCTTTCCAATAATCCTTGCCTCAAACCTCGACGAGACTGTCACGATGCACTACAACAGTGTACGTCTATATTATTGTGAATTTTATTGACACACATATTAATTGAATATAAATATATAGTATTACAGCGTCCGAATTAGACGCCTGGCCGGCCCATGGGTAGTAGCCGGGCTGACACAGTTCTGAAATATTTCTACTACATGTTGAAAGTAAGCAGGCAGTTATTGGTATTTAAAATATATTTACCTACAGACTCCCGGCTCGAACCCAGGGTAGAGAATCGGACAGAGCTTCCGCTGGATATCACATAATAATGTCCTGAGAAATTGGCTATAGTCTCCGATAGAAAGTGGTCGATTTTGACTTGGCACTCGGACAAAGTAACAACAAGACTGCATGATTTTGAGTCGGCACTCGAGCAAAGTAACGGCAGAATTGGCTGATGTAGAAGGGCTATTATGACCAAAGAAACTTCTAGAGAAAATTTGGCAGCACTTCCGCGTTGCCCTGACCACCGGTGTTTCTTCTCGGAGAAAAGTCGGTAGAGCTTCCGCATAGTGTATATATATCCCGAGATTCCACCTCAGAAATGCTACAGAGCTGCCGCGCAACTCTGGCTACTAGAGCTCTGGCTACTAGAGTTTGTTCTCGGAGAAACCCACCAGAGCTATCACCTAAGCTAGTGATTTCTAAGTTCAGGCTTGCACGTGGGAAGCTACCGCCCTTGATTGAACCGAACTTAGTGGTGTGTGAAATGCATGTGTGAAAATGGGGTTGGTGAGGATCCTATTTATAGATTTTTGGGGGAGCCATTCATTAGGCGCCTGCCACATGGCAAGATGCCATTGGGCACGCCAATCTAGGCACCTGTTCTATAGGAACTTAGGGATTTGCACTGCAATCCTGGCTCGACCATGTTTGTGTGTAATCCTTTGATCCAGAAATCTTCAGGGAGGTCTCCTTTAGGTTTTGGGGTGATCTAAGTGTCGTGGCGGTGTCCGTTTTTCCAAATTGTGCTCTAAAGATGGAGAAAAGCGATCGTCCAATTCTCATTTAAATTGGAGAGCGGTTAGTGATCGGATGACCAAATGAAGTTCGATTGACCTGAAATTTTATAATGAACTTCAATATGGTTAGAAATGAATTATAAATGGTTTAGTTTCAAAAATTGGGTCCCGATGTCCATGGTCATGGAATCAACCGTCTCGGAAAGCACAGTCTCCCCGAAAAGAGCAAATGGGCTCAAAATTGCCCGAAACTTGACGTGAGACCTAACTTCATCATGTGAAACTTGTGAAATTTGGTATGATTTGGAGTTGTATTGACAAAACCTTTCGTTTGTTTTAACAAGGTAAAGGTGACAGTGGAGTGAGAGTTCAACAGTCAAACGTTCTTTGATCTTGATGCGGCTTGAATCGATCATTCTGAAATGTTAAAATGAGTACATCCAACGATCTTGATGTTTGACTGATGTCTTGAAGATATAGCTGGCCGATTGGCCCAAAAATGAGCTTCCGAGAGCTGATTTCTGTCGGAATAAAGGAGAGAGTGCTATGGCCTCTTGAGATGGCATGCTTGGCATTCAAGCTACGCACATGCAGATATTAGACATAATTTGATATTTGACTTATCGCGGCATCAGTACTTTGTACCGTGCCGGTTTACCTTTACCGGGAATCACATGTTCTACATAGTAAGGTTGTTTCTGATTTTTGATGATCTGACGACCCTTTTCTGGGAGCGTTGACGTCATCGATTTGTTTTGCTAAATAGGATGGGGCAAAATCCGGTGTCAACATAGGAAAAATTAGCTTTTATGAGATTCTCAAGAAAGTAGGAGAGATTGATGAAATGTAGATGCAATACACACCACAATCACTCAAATACAATTAGTAGGAGCTAGGGGTGAGCAAAATAACCATAAAACACGAGTCCAGTCCAAACCAAATGGTTTGGTTCAATTTTTTAAGTAATGTGGTTTGGTCCCTGTCACGCCCTCATTTTTATCAAACAAAAATAAATAAATAAATAAATAAATAAATATAATGATAAAATATTTCCATAAATCCTCCCATCGAGGTTTCCATCCAAAATGTACATCATTAATCCATTGGCAAATCAAGTATTTGGGCACCCTTGCCCCAAAAGTGAAATCAAATATTATCCCATAAGTTATTACATAAATCCAAATTGCCAAAAGATTGAATAACCAAAAGTTACATTGTCATTCATCAAAATACAAAACTTAAGATGGAAAAATATCTTCATGCATGCATAAGCTTCACATAATGCATCACTCCATAAGCATCCAATCTCATGCTCCATGCCGTGTACCTGGGAAAGATAGGGTGAGCTCACTAGCTCGTAGGAAAACTACTCTACCAACGCTAGGTGTATAAACATGATACATGCATAATGAATGAGTATGGGAATGGACATGACCAATGTACAAGGTTAACAATGAACGGAAGGCTACAATTCGACCACGAGATAACCCAAGCGTATCCAAGTGTCCAAAACGTGTCCAAGTGTTCCAAAACAATTTCAAGTATCCAACTAAGGTTCAAGTAGTCGCCAAAATCCTCATTTTCGCATATCGAAAATCAATTTTGCCAAATATGTCAAATGAATCCGAAACATCATAACCAACATTTCATAAAAAACAAACATTCATCAATTTTTATTAGGGAAGTATCCCTCTGCCGGATTTCCATGGGCTCCGTGCACCCCTGCCGGATTTCCATGGGCTCCGTGCACCCCTGCCGGATTTCCATGGGCTCCGTACACCCCTGCCGGATTTCATGGCTCCGTGCACCCATGGCTAGGGACACCAAACGAGTGATCCCTAGAGTTCATTTTATTCAATGATATCAAATTCAAAACCATTTGTTTCCCAAAAGTTCCCAAAATCCCATTTGTTCCAAATGTTCACCATTTTCGCCAAAATGTGTCAACCGGCGCGTGTCCGATACATAAAACATAAAATTTATTTAATTCATGTGTCCAATGGTTAATTTCATGAATTCGAAGTGGATTCGGTGTTCAAAATGATGGTATAGGCCAAAAATACGAAGATATAGATGACCGGGGACCAAACGGGCATCAAAGGGTGGCCTAAAACCACCCCAAAAACAGGGGAATGCCTCTGGAAAAACAGGGGCAGCAGCTCAAAAACAGGGGCAGCAGCAGTTTTTCACCCTATTGGTGTGGAATTTCAACCCAAATGCGAATGTGAAGTGTTAGGCCAAAAATTGGACATGTAGGGTGATTAATGGGCTTCAAGGGAGTGCCAAACAACCATCAATTGCAACAAACAATTATCCAATTCATAGATCACGAAATTTTGCTCAAACAACCCAACCATGAAAGGAATTCAAGAATTAGATGGAATTTGAGAGCAAGAACAAAGTATATGCTATATATCACATAAATACAACTAGAGGGGGTAGAATTCGTCCTCTTACCTCAAGAAATTTGCTTGAAATGAGTGGGTAAATGAGAACCCTAGCCTCCAATTGCTCCAACCCGAAATGTGTGCTTTTGGTGCGAAATCAATGCAACCCAAGCTTCAAAACGCGTAGAGAAGGTGATTTTAGGTAGGGTTTATGAAGGAGACTTGAGGTTTCGTGGATTTGTGGAGGTTTTGAGCAAGAAAATGGAGGAAGGGAGGGAGAGAGAGGGGCTGTCGGGCAGAGAGAGGGAGAGGGCTGATTTTCTGAAAAAAAACAGCCACCTAAATGTCTAATAAACTCTCACCCTATTACACTTTCACCCCAAACTTTCTAATGCATATTAAACATACCCAAATGCATATTACCACTAACATATTGACCCCTCTTAGTTAAAATTTAATTCCTCACATTTACCCAACATTATTCCGGAAAAATTTATGCAAAATTACGGGTTCTTACATTCTACCCTCCTTAGAAAAATTTTGTCCTCAAAATTTGAATCAACCATGCAATCCACTACATGCCATGCATGATATGCAATATGAATTTGATCTAGTCAACTCAAAATGTAACAACATAAACTAGATACTCACATAGCTCATACGGTAAACAATTCTGGGTGTTTCTCTCTCATCTCGTCTTCCCTTTCCCATGTCGATTCTTCACTACCAAAGTTGTTCCATAGAATTCGTACTAGTTGAATCGTTTTGCCCCTTAGTGTTTTCTCCCTCGAATCGATGACCCGAATCGGTTTCTCTCCGTAAGATGCGTCGGCCTCTAACTCAAGTTCGGACCACTCTAGCACGTGTGATGGATCCGGTTCATACTTCTTTAACATGGATACGTGGAACACATCATGAATACTCGAAAGTCTCGGTGGCAAAGCTAAGTGATACGCGACCTCCCCG